>JAGVSQ010012890.1:0-11385 GCA_022683975.1 Rhyacophila evoluta
AAATAAAATTTAAATTAATAAAACATAAGAAACGGCTTGAAAAATCATTTAACAAAACAGTTCATAGCAGCAACTTCGAGTCTTTGCATCTAGTTCGAAAATAAATGCATATCTATAGAAAGAATCAATATCCCCGGTAGCGTGGAGGTTAGTGTGCGCGCCTAGCAATCTGGAGAATGCGGGTTGAATTCACACACCTGTCAATTGTGTGACAAACAATTCTCGCGAGAAATAGTCCGTCAAGACGTCTTCGCATTGCAAATATCCATATACCTCACTGTCGGAGTGGATATCTTCACACCGTGTAGATCCATATGCTCTCCTCTGGGAGCGAACATGGCAAAAAATATATATAAAGAATTCATAGATAGTATATCTATAACAACTTTGAAAAATATACTGTTTTACGTTCTATTTTATACTATTTTATGAAATTTTAATTTATCGATGTGTACCGTTAATGAACGGTCACGGATAGTGGTGAATGAATCAACTGAATCGTAGAAATAATAATGTGGATTGTCTATTGGTTTTTTTTTGCTATCGACTTCTGTGTGTACGACCTATGACTAAATAATACGCTCGTGAACCACTAATAATTTTAATTGCTTTATTAATAAAATATTGCTTTCGATATGCTATTAATGTTATTAGTTAAAATGGACTTTTCCGTTTGGCAATGTATCACCTGCCAAGCCGAGTCGTATCTCTACTTCGCTCATAGTGTACAGGTTTATTTTGCACCTTTTACTTGCATTTTTTTGTTCGCCAATAACGAGATAAATAATTTTTATTTGATTATATCGAACATGTTTTCGCAATCAATTTCAACGTTTGATTATTAACGCGTATTTTAATAGGTGACATATAAATACCCGTGATAAAACTCTTCTCATTATTTTGCTTTAAATTGATGGATTTAATTTACTCGCTATACGAATTAGCTTAAAATAAACAAAAAATATGTATATAACTTCTCGATAAATTTTATTTTTTATATACCATGTTCGCTCCCAACGTGGAGTATATGGATCTACACATTGTGAAGATATCCACTCCGAAAGAGGAGTATATGGATCTCTGCAATGTGAAGACGTCTTGACAGATTATTTTTCACGAGAATCGTTTGTCAGACAAATTGGTCAACCTAATAGGCAACCAAGTCCTGCATTTTGAGATTTTTAAAATCCTACCAACTAAGGAATCGAGCCCGCATTTCCGGATTGCTAGGCGCGCACGCTAGCAACTACGCTAACCGGGGAGACACAAACAGCTATATTTTAATATACATATCCACATTCAATATACCGTATACTTAATAAGCCAATATTTTTAAAATTCATTTTCTCTACTGGTTTCCTTGCGCTTTTCCTTTAAATTTTGGCATAGTGGAATAAGTTCACTTTAAAAATTCCCCCCACTGTGAGTTCATACCACACATTCAGAACAATATGAAAATATATCTTAAGACTTTTTCCCCCGTTTTGATCGTTACTCAATCGCTATAAATATTGATAAGCAAACCTGCATTTCAAATTTAAATTTGTTGCTGCAGCTGAAGTATTTGAATCCAAAGTCAACGGTACAGAAGTGCACGCGCTTACCAAATAGACCACCAGGTGACATAAATATTATAATATTTTAAGCGCATTTAAAAAATATATGTTTGCACATTTCTATAAATCATAAGGTTTAAACTACTTGTAATCGAATAAATAACAGTTATTAGACATGCATATTCGATTTATATTTGTAGAAATGTTAATTTTCTTCTTATAGTCATATATCTAATATCCCATTGTAATAAATGCAGTATGTGCGCATATAAAATTCGCTATTTGAAATATATATTACTATTAACATCATTTATGGATGATACCAGTCTTAACGTAAATATATTAAATAAATCTCTATGGAATAACTCGCGTCTACGTCCCAAATATATTGAGGTTTATTACATCTCCGGCATCTTAAATCGTTACTTACTGTATGTATTATTGTTATATCATTTTGCACGTCCCACTTCCTGAAAATTTTGGTTCACTTTATCGCAATAATATAACTCGAAACCGTGGAACTCCTTGAGAAGAAATCACGTACCATTCGCCGCGCAGCCTTGGTTATCAGATAGTCCGACGAAGGCAGACGAAGCCTTGGAAGGGCGCCCCCACCTGGTGCCGCCTTCAGCCGCCGCCCACCCCACGCCGGCATGCTAAGGCGGATTGCTATCAGAGCCCGCGAAACAAGTGCCTGTCGAATTGTTTGCTAGTTAGTTAGTGGGTTTGACTTGTGCTATACTAGCAACAATATGGCAGCTGCTAAGGTGAGTGCACTGTGATTTAACTACAACGTTTTCAACTTTCATGCGCGACAAAGCTTTTTAAATAGCATTATATACAGTATTATCACTTACACTAATATATAACCAACTATAATAATAATATCATTAAATGGCTTTACAATAAATTATTTATTACCTCACTTTCGACCACTATTTTTTGTAAAATCTTATTCCTAAATATATAAAATAAAATATGCTCGACACTGGCCAAGAAGTTAAAGAACAAAGTTATAGTGTTTTACTTTTAAATTTAGTAGACGTCAGTTTAATATGTAATGAAATCGAAAACAGTAGTTATTGTTGCATCAGAAAAACTGTGTGTGTGTGTGTTAATTAACAATAAAACAATGTGCTTAAAATAACCGTCCAAATCCATATTATGTCCTACAAGTATGTCAAAGATTTTTTTTTAAATTGAATGATAATAATCTAATAAAATATTATTGGTTAATTTTCAATGACACACAAGTCAATTCAAATATTTTTAATATTTATTGAAATAAAATGAATATAAATATTAAGCACGATCAACTCGTGGTGATTGTTAATAAAATTAAAACTATCGAATATTCTTTTTCAAATCACAGTATATTGTAGTTTTTTTGACATAAAAATGTCCTCGCAAATAGTGCGTTGATATGGTTAAAACAGCGAATTTCCGTAACATTGTGTTTGAACAAATTCAAATTATTTACGAGCATTGTTATTTTTTTTATGCACAGTGTGTCTAGTTTTTTGGCAATGAAGTTAAAATTATTTTGGCATTTTCATCCTCGTTTCTCCGTCGTTTATATTTTATATCTATAGGTTATCTTTCGTAACAGAGAATATCCTTCAAACGTCTAAATATTAAATCAATGCCGATTCTTTGGCATATGAAGATTTGATTAACATATCCAACCAACATTGCAAGAAGGACTGAGCGATCTCTTATCAAGCAATCATCGAAAAACTGCTGACTTATCTCCAAAACGTCTAGATATTGCATTGGAATTCGTAATTTACTCTCATTAACATTTTAAGACTGAGACTGAATGGAGACGATTTGCCATCTTCATTTTCTTTTATCTTGGATATAAACCAGTAGTTTATATAAAAATAAAATCGTTTTAACATCAAAAAAATAAAATAAATAAATAATGTAAATACAAGTCTTTTAATAGCTTTGTATTTGACAAACAGAATTATAATACAGTATAACTTCTATATAACGTACTAATGCGAGAAAATAGGCGTCCGTTTTATAAAAAAATGTAAATGCATACAAAACTAAAATCCTGTTAATGTATTCAGTTTTAGATGAAATACGAGGGGGGTATTTCCAAAGTGAACTTACCCCACCATGTCAAAATTTAAAAGAGAACATTTTGAGCACCTATTTTTGTATGAAATAACGACATAATAATGTTTATCTTTGTTTTCAACATTTTTGAAATTGATTTTTTCTACTAGTTTGCTAAATGTTTACCTAATGGTTGTTGTATACATAAATACTTGTTCACAATCTGCTCATTTAAATTTTGGCAGATTGGAATAAGTTCATTTTGGAAATACTCCCTCACATCTAGACACCATACACTTTTGAAGTCTGCTGCTATTTTTCTTATAATAAACTCTCTAATATTACAAATACCCGTATATCATATGATATTATAATTTAATATACATTATTCGACCGTCTAGATACAATCTTATCTGTTTGTAATGTTTTTTTTGTGCATGTTATTTCTTCTTACTCGCTATATTCACTTCATCTACTATTTCAATTTTAATCATGATGCGATACCCAAGGTCACCCGATTTACTTCTAACCGTTGTGGAACATCATCCTCAGCTTTTTCTCCAACATTATTCTTTATTGCCTTACAGAAAACGGGAAATTCTAACACTTTTAAATCTGCATTTTTTTCATAAAAAATTCTTTCAACTATTTTCAAATGTTTGTACTTTCACTTCTTAACGGTTGTTTTGTCCGCTATGTCCGTAGTCCATTAAACGGGGGTCCGCTATGTCGAGGTTCTACTGCAATTAATTCTTGAAATTAATATTTACGATCAGTATCGGATCATAAACACACATATAAAGATATATCATTTTACAATATAAAGTGGTAAATTATTTATACATCGGAATGTAAGCTGCATTTACGTTAAATACCATATACATATTAATAGTTGCCTTGAGACGGCATGAATCACAGTATAATTTTTATTCAAAAATTAATTGACATCTTCGATATGAACTCTTGATCCCGAGGTGGGATTTGTAAATCTCGTGAGAAACGCGAATTAAAATATTATCGATATATTCAGTTATAATATTGTGTTTTGAAGAATGATCTCATGTCAATAGCCTTGGCTGTGGATGAAGTTTACTTTTCGAAAACGCAAACATTTATAACAATAATATCATGAATGCACGGCGTTTCTTTAAAAACATCATGGTACCTAGAAGGTTCGAGATGATTTTACTCATAAATCACCATCACTACCTAAAGAGATACCTAATGTATCCTGTTTATCGAATGCAGGTGATCATATTGCGCTTTCTCGATTATGAGAACGTGAATATTATTCATAGCATTATTTATTCTGTGACTAAAAACTAAAATATCATTATATCGATAGCTTAAAGTGCAAATATCTTCATGTATGACAAATGTATAAGTAGAATGTGAAAACTAATAATATGGCTGTTTATCTTTGCGATTATTTTGTTATAAAAACCACTTCTTAAACAATTTATTTTTCAGAGCTGTTTGCGAACGATACATTTTTGACAGACCTGAAGACAAAAAAAGCGTGTTACATATTTTGCAGTGAAGGTCTCAGAGCCCAGTGAAGTCGTCAAATTAATGCGAGACATATATAATATATACTATGATGCAACAAGATGGCTTTATTAAGTAATTTTCAGCTAAAAGTGGAGTTAGCAACCTTTTTATTTTAAGACATCGACAAATAATATTCAAAATATATATCGACTCCGGAAAGGATAAAGGACGTAACTCTCAATTTTACAACACTATAAACAACAATAAATACAACATCCCATCGAAAAGACGCAATATGAAAATCCTGAATAAGTTTCTAAATTTAGCTTTTAGGTTTGAAAAAATGATGGCCTGTGAAATTTGCAACTAGTAAAAAGAGCTTCCACCTAATAAATTTTATTGGTTTTTCTTAAATAGCTTATTAAATTAATATCATACTTAGTAAATAATATACCAGTTTAAGTCCCCAGACACACAAGGTTGTTTCTATGTAATGTTTTGACTTTGGTTCAAGATCATCAAATAAAAGTTTTTTGTGCCTCGTGTAAAATTTGGTCCATGTAGGTAACATCCATTTCCATTTCCACGGTCGATATGAAATGTATATTTAACGTCAATAAAAGAAATTATCGTACAATATAATACAACTTTTAGTTTGATATTTTAATAATCATTGTCCTAAGAATCCAAACGTTTTATGTTAAAATTTTTGTATAAAATCGTACGTCTGGCAGGTGAATTAAAATTAATCAAAGTGAAAACAATTAAAACCATATGGAGGTGTGGTGTTTTGACGGGGTGGGAGTGCGTATAATCCAGTATGGAGTAGAACTGAGGTTTACCGCATCACGTTACATTTAATTTCGTCTACACTGTTATCACGTGTTGGTTGAACTCAATTCATTTCCAACAAATGTAAATTATGCCAAAATTAGACGCGTTTACACCGTGTAAACTTAAGCCAAATTTATGCAAAATTTTACATTGATTATAAGACGCACAAATTAATTACCTTACATCTGATATTTCATATACACATCCATCCATTCTCTTTACACATTTTTATTTACCTTTTTCATTATTAACCTTTTCATTAGTGAGTTTTTTTTAAGCACACACGTTTTGAACACTAAAATCTTTCACTGCTATCAATTCAACGAATATCATAAAATCAATCAAATCGGTTATGCCGATTTGTAAACAATGCTTTTCTTTTCCAAACAACGAACAAAATAAACCGAAAAATTATTCCCAATTGGTAAGAATGTGTATAATATTACTACATATGGCTCCCATTTGGAAATTAAAGGAGCACTCTAAGAACAAATTTGAACAAATAGGACTTATTTATGTGACATTTTATGTGTGTCTGTGAACAGCAGTATTAATAATCTTTTCTTTTTTTGCAAATCATAATAATTATAGAAAGAGCACAAAGGAATTTCTCATTTTTTTCATACTGCTTACGTATTTTTTCTAGCCTAAATATAAATGATATAATTATGATGACTACGACATATCATTGATAGATCTTTCTTTTATTTATATTAAAATAAATAATAGTATTTTGTTGAAAAATAAAAGAATGGCTTTGAAATGAAACGACAAGGCGCACGAACGTACGTGTATGTCTATAATACTCTTCAAATGGTTCAAATAAACGTAAAAATCAGGACATTCAACAATGTAGAATCATTTACAACTGTTTCAATTATCTAGATTTGTTTTCTGTGTCGTGCTTCATGTACTTTTGGTATTCAAAATAATAATATTTAATACCGCGAATACTTCAATGATTTTTTTTCTACAAATCGTTTCATAAACAACAATAAGAACTTGACTAGCTGTCGCGTGCGTTGTCTTGACAACGGCCACATTTTTTATTTGTGAACATGGTTCATGTGACATAACAAAATACGTTTTTTGATAACAGTTTTCGTAAAATAAAAGAACACGTTCGGACGTGGCCTGATACATGCGTACCGAGCTAATAGAGCATAAACCACTTCTGTCAACGAACTAAACTGGCCTTCATGCGAACCACTTTGTGTCAGTACAATACTGGCTAAATTCACCTCAAATTTAAATAATCATTTTTTACTACAAGTCAGTCGATATCTGGCAAAACGGATACATGCTAATACAATTCAATAGTAAATTATGCTGAACGGTGCAAAAAACTTTCGAGTGACTAATAAACGTTCGATTCATCGACATCGTCATTTTGCTGACATTATCGGCAACCGTCATCGAGCCACTTCCGGATGACAGTACCTACAAGCATAGCACAAATCTCTTTCGTCATTTCGAGTGTCATGCTTGTTCCAACAACGTTTATTTAGTTAACAATAAAATAATATTTATCTTAGTTACTTTTCGAAACACTTGCACGTTAATTTATATGATATGACCTTATTCGTGAACTAGGAAATAAGTTGTGCTACTCAACATACTATACAGGTAGTCCTCGACTTACGACGATTCTGACTTACAACGAAAAACTTAAAAAGCGGTTTTTCGAAAAAAACGAGAGACAGTTTTTAAACTACTTCTCGAAAATTTTATTGAATAATGGGACTATGCGGCTACTTTTTTTAACGTCTGGATTTATTAGATGTCTTACCTTTCTTTTCCTATGAAGTAAATTGAGTTAATATTGCGTTTAATTATATGATTATCTCTATAAATATACTTCATATTTTAAGTATTTTGCCGAAATACATTTATTTGTTGTACGAAAAAGTTACAATATATTTTATAGGTATTTATCAATCGTGACAAATATATATGTTTCGTGAAAAAATCGGGCATAACTTTACCAATGTGTATAAGAACATCAAGAATTCTGGATTCTACACTTATCAAACAAAAAAATAGCCCAGTAAATATGCCATATCTATAAAATTCCTGTATAGTAATTATTTATTAGTTTGTATTTTTTTCAAGTTGAATTGTTCTCAATTCATTTAAACTTTTTCGTCAATTTGTGTCGTGTATTTTGATATAACTTTTATTACTAAAATAAACATATATTTTTGCATACTTTTGTACATCGTAAGGCGACGATTATACATATCGACTGCGAAAAAAAAGGACGTAACCCTCAATTTTTCAAAATAGCTTTTATTCGATAATAAGAATGTATAATACATACCCTAATATACGTTCTATCAAAATTAAATAAACTGAAAATGCTGAATTAGTATCTAAATTTAGCTTTTAAGTTTTAAAAAAGAATGGCCTGGAAATTTGCAATCTGGAAAAAAGCGCTTCTATACAGAGAATTTTAACATATTTTTTCAAAATTAATATCACGTTGAGTAAATAAAACACCACTTTTAGTCTCCATGCACTTCAAGGTTATGCCTATGTAATGTTTTGACTTTGAATCAAAATCATCGACGAAACGGTTTTTGTACCTCCTGTAAAGTAAATTCTATGTGGGTTACGTCCTTTTTCCTTTCCACAGTCGTTATGTATAAATATATATATATATAAATATCATAGTTTTTAATGATGTTCAACTTACGATGAATTCTACTCTTGATCGAGGTGTTGGAACGTATCTCCGTCGTAAGTCGAGGAATACCTGTATATGAACAGTAGAATTACAGATACATCGCGTAAATTTGTAAATAATAATGTGGCCTTTTGGTGATACTTTTTGATTAAATTTTTCATGTACCCATCTACCCTCCATACTTATAACAGAACGGATTATTCAAACAAGTATAATCAAATGATTATCTTGTCAAAATATAACATGCTAAATAATGTAATATAGTAATAAAAATAACTCCGATTGGATTTGCCATCACGTCTCCTGGGCTTTCTATCATGTAATATTGTATTTTATTCCAAATTGCTTTGTAATTAAATTTATATAATACAAGTACGAGTATATTACGAACATAACTACCGTATTAAAAGGAGAAAAAGTAACATATTTATTTTCAGAAAAATTTATTTTAGCCTTCATAATTTCATATCTTCTATTTGAGATGATTATTTAATAAAGCTTTTAAAAAATTATTTTATTCAAACCAAATTCGTTTCTTTGATACCATTTTTACATCTTTTTTTACCATGTCTACTCTGAAAATGAAATATATGGATATATACAAAGTGAATTTATCCGCTCCAAAAGTGGAGTATATGGATCTCCTCAATGTGAATACATGTCTTTACAGATTATTATTATTTCACGAGAATAGTTTGTCAACCAATTGCTCAACCCAATTTGTGTTATTAAATCTTCATATCTACATATCGTCAGGGTTTCCTAAACAATGTTCCGCTGAATCTGAATAGGTGTTCCGCAATAATTTTGAAAGTTTATACGCCGCAATACATTTAAAAATCTTCTACATCATATTTAAAGGCGAGTGATGATCAATCTCCACTGATGTTTATGACATCAAGTATCTAGGTGCAGGCAAACGACCATCTTTTCCTACACAGTGCGCGTGAAATAGATGGGGTATATTGTTTTCACCTTGTCTTGTCAGTTTAACGACAGTTGCCGAAATTGCCAAAAGACTAATAAATATTGTTCATAAGTGTGATAATTTTTACATGTCGGAATTACCCAAGCTAAAAGCAAGATAAGTGTTCCCTTAAAATTTCCGGGTTTACAAAGTCTTCCATAGCAGAAATAGTTTGGGAAACCCTGAGATATACCATATAATATACATGTCTGTATTTACCATAGTATTTATTATACTTACAGTACTCTAGATACATAAAACAACACAATTTAGTAAAACATGTACCGAGTGTTGTATCAAATCTCAATGTCGTTTGCGATTTAACATTGTATTTATGTATCTAATTTTTTCAATAGTTTTGAATCTGAACTGAAACCTTATAATTATCAAATGGTCGTATAAAATTATCATTTTACTATAACCATATAATATTTATTAATTATTATTAATATTCTTAAGATTTTTGATTGTCATTAAATATTTATGCTAAAACATTTATATAATATCAAATTGTTGAAATTAGCAAACCCATATTAATATTTCTGCGACATCCATGTAGGAGAAACCTCTTAATTTCCTTTTACTGAATACTATAATTACAGTTATAACTTTAATATTCTCGGTTGCTATAAAAGCAAATTAATATTTGCAATAACGGCTTATATGTGGTCTGGTATGGCGAAAATTATCGAGCATTTTCTGTTTTCGGTATCCCCGATTGTAATTTTATTCACAAAATGTTTACTGTGTCCATTAACGGGAGCTGGTTACAAAAAAAATAATATCATTTGAAATACGGCATGATGTTTATTGGATTTAATATCTATTTGCATTTTTTCGCCATTTACGCGAATAAAAGTTCGCTTATGATTTCATATTATTGTATTAATTAAATATATCGCACTCATTGGCGATAAAATGATACATTAATAATTTGGCATTAAATGAAATAATGATCATTTTGTAACCAAACAAAATATCAATTAATTAAAATTAAGACAGTCATGTGTAATAGACCACAGTGTCATTTTATGATATAACATATTCAAAGTGAGTTTTATTTTCAATGAGATGAATAAACAAGCTGATACTAAATTATTTCTTGTGAAACGCCGGCATAAAACGGCATTTTGCAACGAGAAAAATAAAAGTATGAACTGAAAGCAAATGCAAACAAAGACAATTCGAAAATGTATTGATATTTACCATAAACACAAGCAATGCAAAGAAAAAGCACAACTGTTTGCTGGAACAAAGGAGCTTAATTTATTTAATTGATTGCATCGACTCTTTTCTGGCAGTAAATAAAGTTTCAATCTACTTAACGTAAATATGATCTATTGTATACATATTTAATAAAAAGGAGAGACATCTGCCACACAAAAACGTGGTTTAAATACAGAAGTTGTTTTTATCTCAACAATAAGGTAGTTTGTAAATAATAAAACCGACAATCCTGACATATAATATGAAAATCAGATAACGTCTAGAAGAATTGGTCAGCCAGAAGATGTATTCTGAACCAGTTTCAAATACAAACGATCACCTTTGCAGTGAAAGCTTTCATAAATGTACCCGTTTTAACATAAGTGATTCAGATTTTCTTTGCCTTGATATGTGAAAATAATGAACCACAAAAAGGAACATTTTTTTTTATAAAACAACAACATCGAGGCTGTATCTCCTTTTAAAACTTCTCTCGTAAAAGATTAATTAGTTAATTACACATTCTGTGGCCTGCTTCAATACAATCATCAGTCTTGGATTGACTGTCCCCAGATTAC
>JAGVSQ010012891.1:0-11385 GCA_022683975.1 Rhyacophila evoluta
TCTATATAAATAAAAATGTAAATATTCGTTTGTTCAAAATCTTAAATCTCCAAAATTTCTTCACCGATTGCTTTGAATTTTTGACACAGCGTTGCATTTGAATACACGCGTGTTTTTATATAGATACTATTATAAAGATGTCATACTTGTGACAAGTAAAAACATGCCTTTTTTTTAAACAGCATCTTTATTTTTAATCAGACTGAGCCACAGCAACGCGTGGCCGGGTACAGCTAGTAACAAATAATGAAGCTATATGCCTATTACTATAAATGTCTTAGCTTCCTCAAGAGCTCGACGATCTTGGGCTTTTGCGAATCAATTATTACAATATGTATACATTCAATACATGAATAACATGGCGTAAAAATAAGTTGGTTTAAGAAAATGAAAATACATAAAAACTACTGATGTATTTATAAGTACAATATTATTTATACCATAGAAGTAAAATATATACTCGTCCAATTAATAATTACCAAGTGAGCTATGAGCAGATTCTACTCGTGAATCTATCTCACTCGGGTGGAATATATCGAAAACTGAAATTATGCAAAATCTATTACATAAATAAACTTCAGAGACACCAATTCTATTAAATTGTAAATGACAGTATACAGTAAAAAAAATAACACATATTTCATATAAAAATATGTCTTTTTCCGTGTTACTATCGCGAATAACAACAAAATACAAATAAACAATAGTTCTACCGAATAAAAATTATAAAAAAAAAGTAAAATAGGTGTGCGACGGCCGGGAATCGAACCCGGATCAACTGCTTGGAAGGCAACTATGCTGACCATTACACCACCATCGCCCGTACTATGCTTGCCGAAATCACTTTTGATCTCAGCTTGTAATATGATTAAATAAAAGTATCTGAATGAATGTTTTTTAGAGCAAATCATAAAAAAAATTGGGAAATAAAATATTCGGCTGTTTAAATTAGCATGAATAAAACTGCCAAATTATTTATCTTTTTTTTACAAAATTATTTTTTTAAATACGGAACTTTCACCTTCTACTCTCCTATAAGATCGTTTTATTGAAATCATGCATTATGATTATTAAAAGCCGTGCGGCTACGTAGTAATTAGTCAACCTACGTGCTTCGGATTCCATACCTTCTTCACCACCGGCTTCTTCTTCCGATGGGTTTGAAACCCAACGGGAGGCAATCGAAGATTTAATTTAACATTGATAATGTGAATGTATTTCAACGGGAATTTTACAAACGCAAGTAAACTTATTTCAGTACAACGACTTAATTTTTAAGTATAAATATTAATTTATTAACAATGTATATTTCAAAAGTTACTAATGTTTCTCGTATAGTATAATAACTCCATGAAGCAAACTTCGATTAAGTATTACCAAGGCACATGTGGATTGTATTATCTTCTTAGATAAATGCCTAAAATTAACTAATTCTGGAGACGTTCAGTCGCATATTTTTATTCACACAATATTAAAATTTCCATTATTTAAATATATTTATTTTAGCACTACTCTAAAACTAGATAGGCATTTTGTGATTTTTGTAACTTTTCCAAGACGTTTAGTGGTATATGAAATAGAAGTTTGCTAGAATTTTACTTAAGAAATTTTGCAAGACGATGTCGACTTACATCATTATGAACTAAACCATCGCTTTCTATTAATAACAATAAAAATCCTAGAAATATTTCATTATTGTATCATAAATAACGTGTAAATACTAAATTATCCCCGCTCAAATTTGAGTCGTGCCAACAGCTCACGATTCCATTGCACCGAACTTCTTTTTACAAACATTAAGCTCATCAGTTTTATCTCTGTGATAAAGTTGTCCATTGTACTTCTATCATTATCTATTTGCAAATAATTGAGTTAAAAGTAGTTATTCTTTAACATAAATCAATCGTTACTATCTGGAAAATACTAGAGAATAAAAAATCACACACAACATAATCGATTTATTATAATACACATGAATATAAAATGAAAATATTTGAATACGCTACCGGGATAGTTGATTGCCTTGCGGAATAAAAAAAAACAATTTTGACACCCGTTAATAAGTTGTTTTTTACTATATAAATGTAAATGTAATACGATTAAAGATAACAGAGAACATATATTTTACAATCCGATATTTTACGATCTTTGGTATAGAGAAAAAATCATTTTATTCGCTTTACCATCAACACACATTTACTATGCTATCAATGATATTTCAATTTTATAGCAATATTAAAATACTTTCGTGGTCATATCCGAGTATATTACGCTGTGTTATAAGTGTTATGTGAAAATAACAGAGATAAAAATAGATACGAAATAATAATATGCCACAAAATTCTACGGACATTATGAAGTCAAGATAATTAGGAATGTTGGTAAAATGGTAGAAATTGTGATTATTATATCTATAGATGTAGAACTGTTCCACCCTTAACCATTGACATTTATTAATAATAATTCATCTGAAATATATAAAAATATGTAGAAAATGATTCTCTTGGCGTCTTCATCTTCTTATTTTTTCTCCATGCCAACTTCTTAATATATATTGATAACACACTGTGCTTCCAACCTAGTTTCCAACCTTCCAACCTCCTTTTCCTAGTAATCCTCCATTGAATATCTCAAGTAGTTAATACTGAACGGTCTTCCAAATTAAATAAATTGAGACTCTTTTAGTGATAAGCTAGTGCATGATTCATATTCTTGCAGCCTCATTATCAGCTAAAATAACCAGTAAAGACCTCGCCAATATCATTATTCACACTTATAATATAAATTATACGGGAGTTAATCTATTGGTGTTGAGATTTGATCTGTTTTATTTTATATTATGTCCAATCAAATTTTATGATCAGCCATCTGCAAAAAGCTATCAAAGATAAAACAATCAAAGTCTATAACAGGCTTGAGACAGCGCGGCGAAAACTAGTCTTTATTTAATACAATTTGATAACAGTCATGACAATTTGCACTTGACAGTTTATGTTGTATATTAATAATAAGAAAATGCAGTGTTTTAATCACTTACCTGCCTTTGCTTTAATAAATTATTATTTTGTATTGAATTGATAACGAGTACTCGTTTTGCATTGATCTCGGAGTGTGGTCCAAGCGGTCACATGCCAACCAGATAAATCAATAGTGAGTCGTAATAATATATTACTAGGTACGAGTGGCCCCCCAAGGGCGATCAACATGTCCTTTTATGGAGAGGATGTATTCCTAACCGACTTATTACATTCATGGACCGCAAGACTTGCGGAGACTGCCAGTCTAACAAATCTTATCGGCCAACATCGTGAACCTTGTTAATAAGATTCGAAGAAATATCCACGTTAGTATAAATTATTTTCATTAAATAAACTAATATAATGTAACGTAAGAAACGTGTCAGATTATTTTTGAATACGTGTTAATTATTCTTAAAAAGCTCATTTATTCTGTCCATTTTATTATAATACGCACTAAAAGGTGACGTTATTGAAGTCATTGAACAATAATAACGAAGATTGGGTTGCAAATGAGTTAGAGAAAGGATGTTTAGAATACTGTCACCATAAGAAAACCCTCAATATATTTCGAGCTTTGAAAACGAGGTTCTATTGTATTTTTTAAGCTTTACCGTAATTAGCAAGCTGGCTATCTGATCTCTCAAAAAATACAACAAATATTCATTTTAATGGGCACAATTTTATGTACTTTATTATTATTTATAATACAAACGACTCGATTACACTGAAAATACTTTAGAAGTAAAGAACAAAAGTGTTATTATAATATGCATCTGGAACAATAATATAATACAAAATAGATCGTTTGAATCATTTCGCCCAGTCAAATGCCAATCTTGATGTTGTTTGGTTATGTCAGTCTATATTCTGTATGGGGATATCTTGGCATATTGTTCTGTGGTAAACAATGACCACCTCGGATTATATAGTGTGTCAGCTGTGAGTTCTGTTGGCACCACGCTGTTACTGAATTTATTCGATCAGACCATTTAATATATCAATGAATCAGACTCAGTCATGTATTGGTTTTTGATTAATTTAAGACGCTTAGTTAGCATCCCACCATCTGTAGAAAATAATATAACACATCAAATACAATCCATTTTAAATTGTTCCAAATTTTCTTAGCTCCATGTTGGGCATCAAGATTCAATTATTAAAACGTAAACATTTCTATAAATTATTGATTGTATATATATTCTAACTCCCCAATTTTTCCGAATGTATAGAGTTTAGCATGAGTGCCTCGCGGTTCAGTAAATGTATGTTCGATTCCGGTCGCATTTTTCAAAGTTCAAAAATGCAGTACTGGACAATTGGTTGACGACACTTTCTTGTGAAAAATGATCTGTCAAGACGTATCTTCACACTGTATAGATTTGTATGCTCCACTTTTGGAGCGAATATGATAAAATAATTAAAATACCCTAATCAGTTATATTTTTTTTTTCAATACCGCATATAATGGGGAAGTGTCCTTAACACTTCCTGGAATACTTGTATTGTGAATTCGAGTGCATATTGAATTTATTTCAAACGTATGTAGGTATAAAAAGGACTAATACATTAAACAAACAAATGTGTTATATTCAATCCTGGTTAAAATACATGTCCCTTTTCGCTGGGTTTCTGGAATTCAAAAGAATAGTACAGTTTGCAAATGGCTTAAGTACTTACGAGATATATTCCAATCAAACATAGTAGTATATATATATATACTATACTTAATAGATACTAAAACTAGTTTGAGTGACACGTGCTACTGTAAGATATGGTGAGTTGAAGGTTGTTGCAATTTATAGGGTTGTATAAGAATAAGTTCGAATTAAATTAAAAATCCATTCTACGCCATCTCTAATGATTAAGCTGGATTCTCTTCAATACAATTTAAAATAATATATTTTAAATTTTAATAAGAAATCATCGGTTTTGGAGCTAACGATTCACAAGCAAGCCTTATATAAAGTAGTCCGCGTCAGAACAAAAAGCCATTCAATTGATTGTAACATATTGCCTGTTGCTCAAATCTAATTGTTCCAATGCTTTCATACAAGTATTGCAAAACATCCAATCGTCTGTCTGCTGTTTATGGTATTGCAATCTCTAAAAAATACTTTATGAAAAATGTTGCCATGATCACTGTTGTGTTACATGGCAGCGATGCTAATTAGCAATTCTTTTACTAAAATAACAAGACATCTAATTTAGAGTATTATAGCAGATTCGTAGACATCATGTGATTAACGTTTGAGCTATCGATTAGTATAATATTTATCAAAATTATATTTTACTGAAGAATGAACGTCATAAAATTGATTTGAACCATGACACTTATAGAGCAGCCGCTTAGAATCTTAGCATAAGAATTAACGATGACACTTTGATAGATTAATATTATATATCATATAAGTATTAGACTTCAAACTTTCAAATGCGTTTTTTATGAAACTATAATACAAGTACGAATTTTTTCAAACCAATTCTACTCAGTTTTTATTTATTTTTTTGAGTGTCGTTATGAAAAATAATTTCAAATACAATTTATTAATTGGGGTGTACTAATTTAATTTCCCAACAGACTAAGTATCTTTCACAATACAACTATTTCATGTATTTGTTTATTCATATAAAGCGAGTGAAGTTTATACATTAATTCTATCGGTTAGAACTGTCAAATAACTCAGTTTATCAATTATTCAAAACAAAGTTTTAATTATTTTCCATCTATATGGATGTAATGCGCAAATAATATTTCACAAAACTCGTTTTGTTTGAAACGAACTAGACGTCGTTCGTATGCAATTTAATATTTATTCGTGCGCATGTTTTTCTATAATAACACATTTCATGCATGAAGATCACGCATGCGCTGTTATCTTGGACCTCTTGGCTCCTCGAGGATCAAGATGGCGGCATTGTTGCGTTTGCCGGCCTATAATTTCGCTCCAAGGATCGTAGCCGGTAATTTACTGTCTAGCACTAGCTTTTCACATATTCAATATCTACCTAATGGATATCGATGATATTATAAAATCGACTTCCTAGAATGTATTGGCTTAAGATTTACATATTTCATATTCTCACAACATTTGTATAATATAACATAACTATACATCGTTCATAAAAATATTTGCGAGAATAAATCATACTAAAGTTACATAATTTATCAGCCAATGAATGATAAGATTTGCCGTCTAGCTGCATGTGCCCTCTTTGTCTACTTATTCCCAACATGTATTTATCACTGGGAGCAAAGAGGTTAGCGTGCGCACCTAGCAATTTGGGGAACGCGGATTTGATTCCCATATCTGCCGAATATTTTTAAAATCTAATAATGCAGGACTGGATGCCTGCTTGGTTAAGAAATTTTCTGACTACGAATTCTCGTGAAAAATAATCTGTCATGACATATTTTCTTATTGCAGAGATCCATATACTACACTTTCAGAGCGGACATATTCACATTCAGTAGTTCCATAGGCTCCACTTTCAATTGAATTTAGTTTTAAAATGTCATAATATAAAAAAATGTATTTAATATGATATCTTGAACTTCATTATATTTATTAAGTTAATAATACATCGACTTTTTCTGTACACCATGTCTTTAAAAAGCGTTTCGATGTATGATTTTAAAACAAGTTTATCATTCCGTTTATTACAATTATATCCAATTCACCAAATGAAGACAATACGTAGATGTTATTGTTATTTTTATTTAGTTAAAAACAAGATGTTTTTGGCTTAGAAAACATAAATTACCATTGTAATGGTACCAATAATGATACCAAGTATTCTGGAATTACGCTTTATTATTTATTATTTTGATAATACTACAAGTAATCGCCAAAATATATTATTATAAAATAAGACAATTTAATGTTAATAACAATATACGTGTGAGTTTTCATTTTGAATAGGGCATAACTTTTTTCGGAGAGCTTTTACCGTGCTTAAAAGCTAAACGTTGTGCGTTATTCTTTAATGTTTTTTCATAGTTTGATGTCGAATTAATACAATATGTATTAAAACGGCCGCGATGAGTTTTTCGAATCGCTGGGGAGTAATTTATTTTCACAGGTATCAACACGGTATGTTTTTATAACGACTTGTGCACGCACCAAGTACGAAAGACCGTAAACATAAAGCATTTTTAATTACTGGCGGTTCTTCATCCACGATGCCTGAGTTACCACACTTTTACGACTGATTTATTAAATATGCATTGAATGGTATCCCAAAACCCTTGCCGAGGAAGACAACCGAAAACAAAATATGATCGTTAAAACAAATTGTTCCGTGAATTATTCCTATAGAAAGGATACGTGAAAGCAATACATTTTAGCTAATCATTACAACGAATTTCAACAGAACAATTAGGTGAATAATTGTAAATAATCTTCAGTTGCTCATAATACCAAATACCAATGCATGCTAGTCTACACACTGTAAAGAAATCCACTTTGGGATATGGAATATATGAATCTCCGCTTTTCTTAGAACCATTCCGATTTGAACACGTATTCTCCAACACCAAAGTGGGCTCGCTTACTTCTTTACCATTAATCCTAACTTCGCTAAAACAAAACATTATTGCATAAATCTTCATGTTATTGGCTTACAGTAGGTTTTTGGTTTGACAATACATAATGGATTACTCTCACCTTAATTTCAGTGGGAAATCTAATGCTTAGCATCAATATAAAATTAATATCTTTTGCGTATTACTTCACCACGCTTTATCTCTCCAATTATTGTTGATTTTATAATATTATTACTGTTATATTGATCTTTTTCGTAAATATGTATTAATATATGACATTCAGTGCATTACAATATGTATCTAAGTTCAAAGTTTCATATCACTTAACACTTTTTATACACAGTATATCATCGTATTACAGACAAAAAACGTTGAAGTAAAAAAGTGAGTTTTGAGATAATCGAGGTTTAATGTTTGAGTCTCTTTGTTAAATACATTTTACGACAATTCATATCAAATAATACATTATAAATTAAGAATTTGTCGTAAAATGCACTTAACAGAAAGGCTCAAACATTAAACCTCAATTATCTCAAAACTCACTTTTTTACTTTAACGTCTTTTGCCAGTAATACGACGATATATTGAACAAAGAAAAAGGCATTTGTCTATGACACACCATTGCTTGATGCCATGAATGCAAAAATGTATCCAAAATATGAATATTGTTCTTCTTCTTTGAAACATAAAAAGTTAATATTTACCCCCATGAACGTAGATATTTGATAAGATAAAGTTTTTTAGACCCATGGGAATTTCGACATCCGCGTTTTTTCGGTTATAAATCTGGAGACAAATTCAGTTCGGAGTTTAATTTTTTTAATTTATTACAAAAAAAAAATAGACGACCGTGCGCCGATTGATAAAATAATTTATTAATTAGATTTATTGAAATGACACAATGTGTGCGAATAGTTACCGCTTTTCATTTCGTGAAAATTTTGTTTAATTTTTTATTTTTTGGTTGACATACGAATCCGTGTGCATTAGTTTTGTGTGGGACTATATTTTTACGCAATTTATTTTTCCGCTAAATTCTTAATTATTTATTTTATTTTCAGGAAAGGCGTTATGATAAATGGGCAGTAAGTATTTAGATAACCATATATAGTTTTTCTTTTCTCCTCATCCCAGGTCTTGACTGCGCGTGCTCTCATATCATTAGATTCCTACATTCATAAATAGCATTAGAACAAAATTTCATTCCTTTACCTCATTTTAATGTACAAAACCCATTTTATCATTAATATTTATTGTTATGCTAGTTTTTTTGTAATTTAATTTTTATTTTCAATTAATCGTCGTAGAGACATAGTTCTTAAATATTTCAAATTATTTAGTAATTTAAGTATTTTGAAATTCCCATCACCGATCATTCATCGCTTATTTTTATATCGTCGTTTTACTGGCAAAAGACGTTAAAGTGAGTTTTGAAATAATCGGGTTTTAGCGTTTGAGTCTCTCCGTTAAATAGATTTTACGACAACTTTTTAAAGTATAAGCATTATACCTAAAGAAATTGTCGTAAAATTTGTTTGACTCAAACATTAAAACTCGATTATTTCAAAACTCACTTTTTCACTTCAACGTCTTTTGCCAGTAATACGACGATATTTTGTCATTATTTAAATTACTAATTTAACTGGAAATATTAACATCACTTTAAAATAGTTTTGAACCTAGAGCGCAAAATGTATTATGTGTTCATTAATTACCATTCAAGTTCGCTACCATTTTTTCGTCATTGGAAATTTTGCTGCAAATAACATAAAAATTCTAAATTTATTCGAAATCAATTTAAATTTTACAGATTTTTGTCATGAGAAAAAAAAACAATATTGATATATTTAGATGGATATATATGAAGTTTGACATTTTTATCTTTCCATAGTATATTAACCTAATCCTAAGGTATTGCCTCACACAAATGTATCAAGTAATGTTATAGGTATGTTTGAGTAACTCATCTATTATGCCTCATATATTTTTTAGATTCTTTACTAAAATGAAAATTGCTTGTCGACGCTGTTGTCCAAATGACTTCTGCGCGTGTCGAGTAGCCATCCATCATTTTGCATCGCGGTCGATGAAGATGTCAGCACTGCGCTGTTACTTCACCAAGCTTCCTCACTAACCGCCATGTTGTAAAATTTGCTTCTCGACGGCTTTTCAGAAAAACACGACGCTACCGGTCCCATTATCATTCATGTTTTACTCTTGCTAATCGAATACAGTGTGATTATTTAATCACATGTTTTCATAATCCAATTACAAATGAAATATAACACTTAAGTTAATTAAATCCATCCAATCCAATCCAAAATTAAACCATAATTTTATAAAAAAATACTTTTGTATCTAAGAAATAAGCGTGCACGTTTCAGAGCCGGAGATTGCAATTTAGATTCTAACATGGTCGGATTTTTCAAAAATCCAAAAATACGGGACAGCATACTCATTTAGTTGAACAATTAGCTAACAAACAATTTTCGCGGTCAAATATCTGTCAAGACATGTGTCATCAGCGACATTTTCACATTGTGGAGATCCAAATACTCCATTTCCTCATTTTCTGTCACTGTTTAGATCAATGCGCTCCAATCTCGTAGTGGAAATTTTAGAAAAAACACATAAAAACTAGTCAAAAAAAATATGTGTTTGATTTATAATAAAAGAATTTCCGAAAAAAAATATTTCAACTTTTATTACTTACAGAATTTGCAGGACAACTTATTATGGACTTTAACTTTATGTCACTCCCAAGACGCCTTTTTATAATATCAATATTTTACTAGATTTTTATTATATTATAGTTAAGTAAAACATCGATTCAGCTTATTTATGGATACATTTTGATGCTTATCATTTTTATAAAGCGTTTATATGAAAATACAAATACATTATTTTTGATCGATTAACAAACAACTCTACAGCTCTTGAGATTGCTTACGTTATAATACACGATAAAGAGAATATATCTAAAGAATATCTACAATAAAATGATATATTTTGAGACTTAAAATTCATATAAGCGTTATGAATTTATTATACACAATGTTTGTATTGCTTATTAGTGTTATTTTTTACGACTAACAAAAATACATCCTTAAATACAATATCCGTTTATAACAATGTTTATTTTATTACGTAATTTCAACTTCTTTATTGATTCGTCTATTAAAATAACCAGTAAATTTTATTGCTTCCATACGACAACAAAAACTAAATTTACATTTTACTGCCGTTTTTTTCTTATCAAGAATACGAATTTCATATTAGAAACGTGGGGGTCAATGATTTTCTGTTTTCTTGTGATAGAATTCTTTTATAATCAATATTATTTTTATAGTTCTATATCACTTCGTAATATCATTTGGATAACAATTGTGACTTTTTGTTTTTATGGACAGTAAAACAAAAAAAACTTATATTTCACTCAAGAAATATCGTGCTGTATTATTTTTTTATCATGTAGCCCTGAAAGTTTCAAGATTCATAAATCAAACATAAACAAAAAATACTTTTCCAACGAAAGCTTCGTCAGGTAATAAATAAAGCTGTATAGTTAGACTTTTAACATCATTTGATAATGCTTTTTTCATCTTTTAAAACTGTTCACGGTATGCCGTATTTTTTTTACATTTGGCTTATATGATGTAAATATCGGATTTGCTATAATATGGGTAGAAATACTATATTATGGGTATGTTGGGTTATCCTAAAAAGATTTAACTCCAACACAAATTCAGTATGATATAATTAATATTATTGATGGTGCTTGATGGAAATTGATTTTAAATTCTAAATTATTTAAAACTGTTA
>JAGVSQ010012892.1:0-11385 GCA_022683975.1 Rhyacophila evoluta
GGGCTGGCGGCGAATATTTCAACTCAGTGTATTATTCGGGATAGTATAATTGGGGAGACCACTGTAATGTGTTTGAAAATAAAAAGCAATATTTGAAACGACAGCTATAATATTTTGAAGATTTCATTGAATTTATGGATTATTTTTGTCAGAAGTATACACATTTTGATTATTTATATATCTCTATTAAATTTTAAAAAACCCGCTTAAATCTTAGCCAAAGTTTTTATGAATAGTTATCAATTAAATTTAAAAAAAACGAGCGTGGTCAATTATATAATTTCATGAAATAAAAATCGTAGTTATTTCATAATAAATAAACTTACACACAATAATAAAAATAAAAAAATATTGCATCGGTCATTCAACCAACACCTTCAATATTGCGATA
Organism: Rhyacophila evoluta; assembly: GCA_022683975.1. Taxonomy (NCBI): domain Eukaryota; kingdom Metazoa; phylum Arthropoda; class Insecta; order Trichoptera; family Rhyacophilidae; genus Rhyacophila; species Rhyacophila evoluta. Next base: position 392 of record JAGVSQ010012892.1, read on the forward strand.
CATAAAACATAACTTGTGCTTTAATATGGCAAGGTCGTGATACAGCTCTCCCAGCTATCATATTTCTATTATGATATGAAAATGGTCTATGAAACAATGACCTCTACTTTTTTTAAATCCAACTGTACGTATCTTTATAGCTTCAAACATAGCAAAGTGATCCATTTATATAGCTTACTCACACAGTAATGATTCTGACAGTTCTTTATGGTACAATAATACTACATTTGCGGTTTTCTTGTCTAGTTATAAGTCGGAAATCACTGTCACCATTATATAAAATTTTACTGTTGGTGCGTCTCTAATCATTGTGAATGTGAATTCAGCTACAGATCGAGTTCCCCGCGAGGTATTTACGATGTCCGTCCAATTAAAGTCCCATAATGAATCCAGTGGTAAAGGTGTTAAACTAATTGTGTCCTATTAAAATGCCTGCAATACGAAATATGGCTTATTTAATAGACGGGCCGTTATATTTTATTGATTTCAATGATCTCTCCACAGTTCGTACTTCGTCGCGGTCATATAATATTCTCTAAGTGTTTTATTGCTTGGAAGCTGAAGAAAAAACAGCAATTTTGGCGAAGAGCTTTATATGAGGTAATTATTTCAAATGGGAAACTTGAAATTTCTAAATCACATAACTTATTTTATCTATGGAGTACACTCTTATCAATTACATCAAATAATACAATCACACTGACAATGTATATAGTAATGAGCTTACATTGAATCATTGATTAAGAAACGTGTACTCTGGTTTAAGCAACGAATACTAAAAATAAATATTGACAACTACTTTTGACAATCGTTTGTTTCCATAACTGATCAAAAAACTCAACAAAATTATCCAGCTCACTGGTATACAAATATCATATGCTTAAATTATAATTTACATGTCAATAGGCACACTAATCTATTTGAGGATATTTTATACATAACTTTATGTAAATTATGATCAATTAAGATATATTTAAGCTTCAGACAAATATATATACGATGCATATATATATTTTGTGATCTTAATATGTTATAGAGAGTAAAGTTCAAAGTTTTTTGGCAGTATATAAATATGCTTAAAGTTTCTGAAAGGCAAATACCATATAATAAATTCACATAAAAATACGTCTAAAATACTTCTGAATCAAAACTATACGTTGATGGTAATAATAAGTTGATTTAATTGTACACTATAATTTTATATTAACGGAGTTAAAGTTATTTTAAAACAATATTTACAATGTAGTTCTGGTACACTTCGAATAAATTTGATGAAACCAAAGATTAAAGAGTCATTGTAATTCAAAAGATTTAAACTGTTAGTTAAACAAATTAGTCGGATACTTGAACGTTAAAATTTAAATTGTTGGCGAGTGTTTCGTTGAAAAAAATGTAAATTAAAGCTTGTGTAATGTAATAAAATATATTCACAAGTAGTCGACTACGCTCTCATTATTTCAATTATATTGTAGGAAGCCTACGTGTAAACCGAAAATCTGCAAAAAAAAAACACATAATATTTACACGCATTCCTTAACATCATTAATCTCTACAACACTGGCACGAGTTCCAGAGACTGTAATATTTAACAAATTTTATCGGATCATCGTACTGTTAGATATATTATATTAATTATAAACTGAGTTGTAATAATTGTACGGGTGTATAATCATCCTGTAATCGAACAAAGGAAAATAATAGATTGACAAAACCGACGGAGAAATTATGCCGGCCGTCGAATATGACGGAGACAGCAACTCTTACTATTACGCATTCTCGTCCGATATGTAATAACGTGTTAGAAAAATACAAATTGTATATGAGAAAGCAGATGTGTCTTATTTATTATATTTTAAAAAATATCTTAAAATCTAAGAATAGAAATATGATCACGGTACATGTATAAATGGATTTAGAATCAAATGGTATCAAAACATAAATTTCGGTAAAATCGTCGCTAACGCAATATTGCTTCCCAAACGACAATTTGATGGAATAGTTAATAATTTAAGATTGTAATAATTCTCCAAGATAAAAAAAATCTGTACAATTTCCCGATTATCGCCAGCGTCTAGTGACATATAGTACTCGAAGTAAAAGATAATTGTTAATGCACTCCACCTTCATTACCAAATCGTAATTATCACGATTTATACATAGTACATACTTTCCATACTAAATCACTCATTACTGGATGTTGGTGATTCAAGTTCTATAACTGCATAAAAATTAGTGTATTTTAACGCCGATCCAAGCATGGATATTTAATGGAATGAACGATCGATTTACAATCAATATTTATAAGAGTAATCTGTTAAACCGTTAGTTAAAATATATTGCATTAATAAATTATTTAATTTTACTTATTATTTTATAAAATCTTTCAGTTTTAAGCAAATTACTATCATTGATCATGACTGCAAAGATATTACAATATTCACTATATTAGCAACATAAAGTATACACAATACAATATAACGTAAGTTACCGCTTGATTATATCTTCACCATGATGTATTTTTGCCATTAGCAACGTTCCTCACCCAAAGTCGTTTTGCAAGAGAAATTGTCTGGTATTTTAAATGATAAGCCATTTAAGGAAAATAATTATTTATCTTTAAAGTCCAGGCATAGCTGTAGTCAATCAAAGTTCCCGCAAACCGGTCAACAGATATTATTATTTGATAACACATTATTGATTTGCGAAATTGTAATTAAGTTCCTCGTCGACCTGTTGTATTGTCTTAGACTTTAATTAATATAAACAAAATTAATCGCTGTTGAAAGTTTCCACTTCAAAAAAAGTTTTCCTTATTTTTTCAGATGTCAAAACGGCTTTTATTTATTATTCATATCTCGTTATTATTATTATTTTATAATAATCATAATCAACTCAGCAAATTGCTCAGACTCTTGTATGTTATACCTGTTCACCCTGGTCGAAATTATAAATTCTCTATTCACTATTCTTTTCTATCTTTTTCCATATTCGCTCCATATTGGAGCATATGGCCACCACATATCACTTATTCATTTGCCAGTCGAATTGTATTCTCTTAGGGCATGCAAATATCCGTCAACTCCATAAAGTACATCAAGCGGATATAGCTGATGGGCAGTTGACACTACAACCATTGTCAAATAGATAAATATAATAATGCAAGACCAAATTAAATAGTTGGCACTGTTTTTTCGGGGTATCTTTAATTTGTATATTATTTTTTTTTCACTTTTCACTTTTACGGTGTTTGTTCAGTGAATTGAGCATTTACATGGCAAATATTTTTATAAATATACAACTCAACTAGCTGTTTTTTTGGGACTTTCGGCTGTCTGATTTCAGTAAATTACAACCCATGGGCATTTACAAGTATTAATCACGTATACAATTTTCAGGCAGTTACAATTTTTTAATTTTTGAACCAGGCGATCGATAATTTACATAAAAACTCATGAAAATCGATCTGTATATAATATATTAAGAGTTTTATTGTGTCGCTACCTGTTGAATCTAAATCGTCAAACATGCTTAAACTTCTTTCTATGATACTAAAATACAAAACCTTTTCCGTATATTAATCAAGAATAAGAATAAGAATAATTAAAAAGTGGTTTACAACAACTGAACGATTCAATTAGCATATATTATGTTATAAGTAAAAAAGCTTAAATTTCTCCATAATCATTTAAAGCAATATTCCTTTAAATTACAATAATATTAACGCTTTTATTAAATTATATTCACTAGAATTTAAGCTACTTTAAGACTATCTTAGTATTGAGATTATTACAGCATAAGAAAACACCATCATAACCAAAATACAATAGTTTGGAAATCATAGAACTAATAATGTCTTATCTTATCCTTAATTTGAGTTTTTAAATAAAAATGAATTATTCATACTTTCATAAGTAGTTGATAATGGATCTAAACTCAAAATATAAAGTACTTCGTTAGAGTTTTAAGAGTTAGAGTTAAGATTTAACTCGGTTTGAGAAGAACGATTTATATAGAATTATTTCTTCTTAAAAGAATTTTACTTTTGGAATCATTACATAATGTTCGGTTTGTTATATTGTATAACATGTAATACACACCATCTCTCTTTGTCCGTTCATATTTTCACCTTAAAACGGGGCGTTCTGTTTTGACACCTGATACGTTCCAAAAATCAGGCTCCAATAAACCTCAAAAACGCCTGAGGTGCCAATGCGTCGGCCATACTATAATATATAAGATTGGCTGGCAGTTAGGCAAAGTGGAAACCGTTATTTCGAATACGCGCATCAGAAAAGGAATTAGAAATGCCTAGTATGGTGAATATGATAAGAGCTCAAGGCAGCGACTTCCAAAGTTTTCGTAACGAAAAAAAATCACTTCGTCACATTCATTGACTATAACGCCATGATCGATTCGAAATATGTAATTCAAAGGCATTTTTTTTAAATCAATATAATTCTAAAAAAAAATGCAGTAAATCTTTGTGTATACGAAGGAGAAAAACCGTTGTTCACGTCATAATACTTATTACTGTTAAGTGCTAAGTGATCATTTTATTATTATATATTATACATATCTAATAATTCTTTCTCATCGGCGCAATTCTCTCAAATAGTAAATTTAATCTTCCCTTTTTTCTTCACCTAGGCCGCATCTCAAGATTGATTAAACGGTCGTATTTAAAGGCGTATCCAACGTAAGACGCTCTCAATAGTGCCAGAAGTATCTCAGGAGCAGTATTCCATGACTATGGTTGGTGTTTGTTCTGTGCATGATTATTATTCCAGCTGAACACGCCGTAAGATTTCGCATTTTTGAAACGTTTTAAGCGTTTTAATACTGTGTTCTGCTTATTTAGATTTCCAGAGAAGAGAGCGAATTAAAATAATTTGGAAGCCACTGGCGTATGGAGAGGAAAGGAAGGAAGCGGAAGAGGGAAGGGTCAGTTGTTTTGTTTTTTGTTTATTATTTCATCTCGCGTAGATATTTGCGTTGCAGGTAAGCATGTACCTGGATAGATAAACTTAGCGACCGCAGTTGGAATGCCGCTTGTTCGGTCGACTGGCGCCGTCCGCATTTACCTACAATTGCGAGTGGTTAAGTTCGAAACCTCGTTACACTATCAATTAAGTTTATTCTACTAATTATTATTACAGTACAAGACCTAGAATGCTACATCCATTTGATAGAAATTTCTAAAAATAGATCATAAATACACCACAGCTTCACAAATCATTTCTTTTCTCATTTCCTTGTCTCTTTAATGTGTTTATATTATTTTGACAATCGAATCAAATTCTTATGATGCCATAAGTGCGTTTTGATTTTCCAAAACAAACTCATCTGGTGTCTGTTTTGTTTGTTTTCCATCACCAATAATTGTAAGATATTCTCTCTCTCGATCTATTAGATATGAAATCTGGAGCTACTAACTCTCAATTTTCTTTCAGACTTAAATATTGCCAGACTCTTCAACGGAATTATGTACAAATATTAATTTTAAGTCAACATCAAAAATACTTGCTAGATTTATATCGTCTTACTTTGTAGCTTAAATTGAATTGAACAAATGTCATATTGTCGAACAATAGGACAGTATAAGTATTAACTAACTAATAAAAATTAACTCCGTCTTCTCCCACATTCGTTCCGCAAGTGAATCATATAAATAAATCTTTTTAGAGGCCAATTCAATAATTTGTAGTTTCTTCAAGTATTGGCAGCTTTTCAACGTGCTGAAATTCGATTAACTCTAAAATAATTAAATCGTATTATAACACTCTTGAGGCATCTGCACACTTGGAGGAGTCAAGTGTAACATGTATTTTTTTACCGTATTCGCTCCGAAATTTGAGCATAAGATCTGCACAGTGTGAAAATGTCCTATCCGAAAATGGAGTATAAATATCTCCACAATACCTTGACAGATTTTTTTTTTAAGACTTAGTTGGCAGACTATTTCTCATCTCAATGGGCACTCAGGGCACCTCTTTCGGGTTTTTTAACATGGCATATGTAGTAATCGAACTCGCATTCCCCAGATGCGATGCATGTACGAAGCCTCTCAGCTCCCGGGAAAACACAGTAATTACGTTATTACCAGTAAAAACATTACAATATTCTACAATTCAGGCGTTCTTTTAAATTCATCTTAGTTTAACAGATCATAGAAAAAAGCATAAAGGCAATAAATCACAATGACATTAAAAACATTTTTATAATATACTTTACCTGTCAGCCATATTTTATATTAATTCATTGTTTACTAAACACGAAAAAATAGTTAGTTGTTGTGAGAAAAAAAACAAAAGACACATAAATAATAATGGTATACTACCGATTTATGCCGTCGATACATCTTGTGAAGTCGTGCCTATTAATTATTACGTAGTATATTTTTCGCTTGTTAACACTTCTTTTCCTGAAAGGGAGAGTGAATTGTATAGAGAATGACGTTATGTTGATAAATAAACACTATTTAATAATATATGACCTCACTGCCAGCAAATATGTAATCAAAACTTATATAATCTTACTTTAAAATTCTTATTTTTAGGTACATTCAAAACAATAATTAAGAAATATTTTCCTTTAACCTTTTCTTTTAATAATAGACACTATTTTAATGTTTTTTTATAACGATGTAAACATTGTTTGTTTTTACTTTATTTGAATTATACAGTTTTATAACTTCTTGTGTGTACACCATATTAAACTGGAGATTATCAGAATTTTATCAAACCAACTACATCGGTAAATTTCAGGAAAAGATCGTGGCTTAGTGGAAAACTGGGAAATGAAATGGCTTGATAGGGATGATTGTGTTGATATAAACAGACATATATCATCAAAAAAATCACACTTTTTGTATCCATATTCGTTTCAGTATATTTTTATTAAAACATTTATAAAATGCATTCATTAGTAGATTGTGCAAACAGCATTTTTTACTAATGCAAAATCTCACAAGTGAAATGCAACAACAAGAATCTGCACGTGCAACGATTATACACGATCGCATAAATTGTTGAAAAAATGCTGATATGAGATTTCCTGAGAAGGCTGCACTAATGCAATTAAATCCACCCATTAGAATACACACATGTATGAGTTTACACGTGTAAATACCATACTGTACAACCAATATTAGTAGTAGCTGCTGCTCTCATCACAACCAGTGGGTCATGCGGAGCATACTTTGAGTCGTGTTTACACATAATTTTACTTAACTTTGTTGATAAAACAGAAGTGTGTTTTGTTGACATATATATTTGCGATGCTTAAGGTCTTCCAACGATTCTTCAATTAAAAAATGCTTCTGTCTCTGTGTTTATAAAAATAATAATTAGCCAATTAGACAAGTATTTTATTTATTATAAACCACATAACCTATTCATAACTTAACATGTCAAATTGTTACCTTCATTCGTCATCACTTTAAATAGTTGTGTATTTTATGTTAAATATTAATTTCAATACATTTAACATACAATTTAAAATTCATGCACGTATAACGTAAATTATAAATCCCATAAAGTATTGTGATATATGGAACTGTTTCGTTTAACGATTTTTCAAATAATATGAAGTTGACATCATTTATATTGACTTCATGTACAACACAATTTGCATTGTAAGCTACAAAGTAAAATAGAAAAATATATAAACAAAGAAAGATTCATATATTGAAATAAATTCAATATTGTACGTAAAAGAAACTCATCAAGCATATTAAATCATTTTCAAGAAGTCCATGGATCCAGCGTAAAAATTAAACAGATTAATGTAATACATTTTTATAATAACAATTTAAACTATCGATTCGTGGTTTTTAGTAAAAAAAACTGTAATCTCAAAGCTATTTTTAATTAATTAATCGCCATATTAATTCTTATTCGTAACATGTTTTGTTTAGGGTTATACATCGTTCCTGAACACCGAGCCTTTGCACGTTGACTTGTGATACCCAGGAAAATAAAGATCTATATGAATGTTTACACACTTAAAAATTAAATAATATTCATTCTAAATTATTTAAAACTGGTAAACTTCCATATGTGAGATCACTGTTAGCAACCTGGGTTTCGCCTTTTGGCATCTTCAGGCTATATTATATCTGAGCAGTGAGCAAACATATAACATACTCTAAGTAGTCTGTATATTCATTTAAATCAAATATCACATAATCATTCATACGTTCAAATGAATTACATTTAAATATTTGCTTGACGAAATCTCTAATGTAGGTCTAATATATCTTTAAAAATGATAAACTGGATGTTTACTTTAAACAAAAACCACAAACTTTCGATCTAAGTTATTAGTTGATTAACCAAAATCATTACACATTTGATACATGTTGAATAAACAACATATTAGATGTTAAAAAAATACTACAGGATTGATCAGTTATTTTATAAACCACATGCTCCAGGCAAACAACTCCATAAAAAATGAGTGGTGAATTAGTTAATTTAACATTACTATTTTTTTACTAATTCAATAGTATTTTAATTTCTGAAACGTTATGGACTGGCAGTATGTCCATAGTATAAGCATCGTAGTTATAATTTTTCAATTCAATTTACAGACATCACTGGTACATTATAAATACCTTCATGAAACGGGATAAGTTTCTTCCTTGATCTCATTAACCGGACTATATTCTCAGCGAATAGTAATTGCTTCCGCATCAGGATTATTTCTGAGTCCTCTTCGTTTTGATGTTTGTTGTTATTTTTTTTTACCAGTCGATTCCCAGGATTACCGCAATTTGAATCAAGTGCACCACTCATCCGAAGGTAATTGCGAAATGGTTTCTGTTTTATCAGCGAAACGCAGGGTCACAAAAAATGAGTATGTACCCAGTGGAGATTATCTGAAGAATAACGGTACTGAAGAAATCGTAATATTTACATTTCCATTCAGAACTTACAGTATATTAATTGTACATAACATGATAAAATAAAATCTGATAAAAGCAATTACAAAATGAGAGAATGCGATGCTCCAATCGGGGCCGGCCTTATAGTTGCTGATACCCTGGGCAATTTTGGCGTCCTTTTTAGGTGTAATTATAAAAAAACACCACACCGAAAAACTAAAAATATATAGTGAGTTTACTATCTAAAAACATTTCATATATTAATCCTTATTAAAATTTATTCCAGGGGATATAAATATGCGCTGATCAAAACTTACTTCAGTGACAGATTTCTTATATTTTATGAAAATAAGCAATAAAGAACTATCCATTCAGTCCTTTAATATTAAATTGGAAAATAATTTTAAGTTTTTCACAAGCAATTCTCGTAAATCTGATTGTTCTTGACCAGATACTCTATTTTTAGTGCGGACATGATTTTCAAAAAGATATATTTGACACGTGTTTCGTCAATGTCTACATCGGCATGCTTGAGCAGTAGATGCATGCACAATTTCAAATGTAAAACAATCAGTCGGTTGTATGACAGCTCCCGCTGATTATTGTTTATGCACCACGTTCAAAATGTTTACAATATTATCAGCTCAAAGAAATTTCTGGTCGAGCTAGTTACTCTCAGCGCGGGCCGTGCGTGATTCTGCATACTTAATCACGCAGCGATAGATACGGCGGATGTCTATTTATAGCGCCATACGCAACAAAAAATATACCGACCTAGGTATTAGAAGAAGAAAACGACATGAAAAACAAGAGGCCATCATTGCTACTGAGATATTTATATGAAAAAATAATTGGATTAGAATTAAAGATTGCTACTTTCAAATAATGAGGTCGAAAAATAACAATAAAAAAATAATTCAAATTGCGAACAACTTCATGTAATCACTATTTTTAAGCAAATCAAATATTTACATATGACATTACATTATAAAGAAGTAACTCATAAATAAAAACGGGTATCTAAAAAACATTCTTTTTTCAAAAATATACATTTGTTCGGTAAATGGAACACACAAAATATCTTATAAATGAGAAACAATAATTTTATACTCGAAGAGCAAAAATGGATAGATTTTTGAAAACTCATCTATATAACTGTGCCAATCGTTTGATTAAAAGCTGTGATTCAAGCCAATTTCGATTAAATCTCTATGTTAATATCGTGAAAATATGCCATTATCATGTCATACTCTCAGTTTTTTCCATGTTGTTTTCAGTGATAGAAATATAAAATATGTTTGTGAGTTAAAACAACAGTGAGAAAAATATTAAGGAAAAGGGACGTAGCCTACACAGAACAAATGTTACAGGAAGTATAAAAAACGTTTATATACTGATTTGGTCAAAAGAAAAAATATCTACTATTTTATACATATGAATATGTATTATTAATTGCATATAAATATCCGAGTGTGAATATTGATTCGCTGATGGCAATTAATAGAATGCTTACGAGCAACAAAATTTTCACTTCTGTCCATGCGTGCGGATCTCCAGAATCATAATTTAAGCTTACGTAGCAATATCAACTTGGCGGGTACACAGTACATTAAAACAGATTTCAGGCAAATAATTTGTAACAATATTTTTCCATAACTACGCAACTTAAGAATATAGCATTTAATTTGTATTCATTTAAAATAATTACTATACAGACACACACTAAGTATGTACTATTTATTTTCTTAAATAACATTCTAATTAACTGTCATTGTTCATTTAGATTATTTGTACTCTATGTTGTATCTACAAGAATCACCAGTCAACCTTTTGGAATATTTTTAGATCAGTCTAGCAGCTGTAGTATCATTGAATACACACTGATTAGTTGGCTGCCTTTCAGGATTACGGAAACTAATTAGATTGCAAAATAGAGATGTCAGTTGAGAATTTCTTAAGGGACACCAAACACACGATTGACATAATCATATTGGGTACAGAATGCTATTTAAAATGTTATTTTTTGTTTACATTAATTACAGTTATTAAAATTCTTCCCGGTTAGCGCAGTTGGTAGCGTGCGCGCCTAGCAATCCGGGGAATGCGGGTT
>JAGVSQ010012893.1:0-11383 GCA_022683975.1 Rhyacophila evoluta
TTTTTTAATAAATAAATATATGTATAAAAATATACTTAATTTTTTTACTACAGCCAATGATATCACAAAATTATAGATATTTCCAGATGTGACATGGCATCTGAGTAGATAGTTTTTTTTTAAGAAAATTGACACACCAACCTAAAAAGGTTCGCCATCACTGATATATAGTATATTTTCATTATTAATATAAAGAAAATATTACTTTGAATGTCAATAATGAAAATTCACACAAAAAAAAATATGTGACATGATGGGTAGTTAAACATTTTGACTAAAACCATTCAAAGGTAACCTATATTTGGTTTGATATATTTTTCCTTAAATATAAATGAAAAAACTATCTATTAACATAATTCAAAAGTCTATGATCAGTTTGATATAAAATGTAAATGGACTATTTACATATTTTTTTTAATTCTCCTAATTTGGCTTATCAGTCTAGGCTTGAAGCGCGTGGTTATAAAATATCAAAAACTGAAATTTTTGTACTAGCTACCAGTGACTGGTACGGTTATAATTCTTTCTTCGGCGAGCGTATCTCTTGAACTGCCATGAGGCTTAGAGTCTCGTCACGCAATTTGAATAACTCTTCTTGTACCCTATCTGTGATGACCTTCCTTGCTTCTTCGGCCGTTGCGTTCATCTTTCTGAGCCTGAAAGTTAAGTAGAAGTCAAAAAAATAATACTCTCACACTTATTACCCTGTGATGGATTGTGAGTGACTATTACTTTTATTTCTCCAAATATACTGATTGCTAGGTATTCCTCATAAAAACCCCTGTTAAATAATTAAATTAAATAAAAACAGTGATCAATATCAAAAGAAATTATTCTTTTGTATTAAATCTAAGACCTGCATGTGTGTGTGCATTGGATAATGTTGGTATGTGTGTTGGACAGCATCAATCACTTATTTGAATGATGTCATTACATCTCATAGGGGAAAAGAGAAGGCTTTTTGAGCAGTTGAGCGCAGTGTATGAATAATATCTGCCTTGGAATGTCGCCTTTTTGTTTCCAGTGCTATTTTTTTTATTTCTTGCACTCATTTCATATTATTTGATTTCAAATAAATGATAAAATGAATTATATAGCTAACTACAATAATTGATATAAAAGATTTTGCATGACTTGAATTTAAAAAATACATTTTAAACTGGACACTTGTGGTCCAGCACCGTAGCTTTTGGCATAATAAGGCAAGAGTAAATAAAGATTTTTTTTAAATAAGCTTTCCCTCAAATGTGAAAGATTGACTCACAACAGAAAGTAGAAGTTTATAGTACTTATTTTTTTTATTTTTGATTTGATTTTCTAATTCAATAAAATATAAATATATTGAATGCACAAAAATATATATATTTATGTGTATTTACTTATTTGCTTACACTAATTGTGTATTGAAAAAATGATATTTATATTTGGAGCCTCACGGAACTATTATAAATTATTAAGTACTCACGTATTAACGGTATCTTCGAGCTCAATGGGCTTCCCATAATTAAGGGTAATCTTGTTGCCGAACTTCGGCACGTACGGTTCTACATTAGGCAGGATGTGGTCCATGTTCTCGTGCCAAATGGGGATGATGATGGGTGGAACAGGGCAGTCGTAGATAAGACGACCAACTCCCCACTTAAATCGGAGCTCTTCCTTGTTCATATTGACTTTTCCCTCAGGGAAAATATGCACCCATGAACCTTTCTGCAGCTGCTCTACACAAAAATCTATCGCGGGCTGTGTAAAAGGACAAGGAGTTCATATTATTAAAATAAAGTGGCTAAAAAATTTAAATAACATTATTGATTTAAAGAACAAGAACAATTGCAATGTGAAATTATATTTTTGTAATCTGGCCTGGCCTGAATTATTTTCTTCATAAATGATTTGCCAGACAACAGGATAACTGATGAATACTGTTGAAAAAATGTTTCACAAAGTAAACTTTTTTAAAAAAGCACCTGATTGACTCCATTTCCTCTGACTACAGGTATACATTTCCCGAGCATGAAGAACATTGAATGGGCAACATTTGTAAAACAAATGTCATTAGCTGCTAGTGACCAACGCATATATCTTCGAGAACAGAGGTGTCGGAGAGGTAAGGAGCCTGGAAAACAACAATTCGGTAACCATTATTATTATGTATAACCTCACTGGTTAATGACATCAAACTATATAATGGTAATTAGTTTAGTTGGCGCTACTTTGGTTGAATTCGATACTAGAATATCAAATATTTGAAGATTGCTCAATTTATATTGTATCTCATGATTATCACAAATGCGACAACTCGGAGTGAGTTCTGGGAGATACAGAAACTAATTCTATGTATCTTTATCTAGTGTGACATTCCAAGTCATTGACAACCCTATTACGCCAACAAATTTTTGTCTTATCTATTGTACTATGCCCTATTAGATTGCTGGATGCTTTATTCTTTAATGGTTCTCATTCAACCATATGATGTACATTACCTAATCATAATATTTTCTGACCTTGATTGATGAAGTTGTACTGCGTGTAGAGTTAGTTCATTATCATCTCTTTCGAATGTTTAGAGTTCTTCATTTTGAAGTATTGATGTCACGGTTTTCAAAGGGTAAAAGAGCAATCTCTTTAAAATTGTCAGGTAAAGAGGAATTTTAATTGCTTTTGCATTTAAGACGTTTTTGACTACCAGGACTTCTACCAGTGTCACTGAGCTCATTTCAACTTTCACTTTCTACATCATATAAACAACAGCTTCGGGTTACCATTCCATTAAATATATGACAGAGAAAAATAAAAACAACCCTACTCTTTAGTATCCATGCAATACGGTGGCATTACAAAGTGTTGAAAGAGAATGTAGATGTGGCAGGAGTCTCACCCCAAATTCCCGGGTCATCGAAACAAGAATGATGGTTGGAAATGGTGATAAGTGGAACATCAGGTGGTCGCTCATCCAGCGCCTTCAACATTATGTGGCGGTTGTAAACCGTGGTCTTGTTCAGCCATTCTGAAAATACAATATATTATCATTTTTCTTTTGCCATTTCCACTCCAAATATTTAATATGACTTCATGCATGTAATTTACAAAGATTTGTTGTCAACCATTATTTATATTCCACACAAAGATAATAACAAGTAGAATCCCATGAACCCAGGCAAATATTAATAGGAAAATAAATGTATTCTTAACAGTTCAGGTCAAATCCTGAAGAAATGTAAAAAGTGCAGTAAAATTAGTGTTGCAAAAGTAGTAAATCGTAAGAAATCTTTGATTGAAAGATTTCTTTTATTTTTAAAGATATATTTAAGATTATTTTTTATGAGAATTACTTTATACCCATTCACATAATCTATTAAGGACTCTGCATCCAAATAAATATGAAAAATCAACATGCAAAATCTTTGTGTAACCATGGGACATTCTGAACCCACAAATCCTGATTTTAAATGATTCTTAAGTGCAAAATTTATCCAGTGAGCCACAGTAGGTGGTTACTAGCATTAGAACACACTAAACATAATTACCACATGACATACCAAATGAAAATCTATTGCTATATTGAATTAACAATCCAATTATTAAGTTTTAAATGTTGGTGTAAATGCCAAATAGGAAAGAAACAACTCATAATGATGCCTACTAACTGTACAGCTCGTAGAGTGACCTTGTAAGATCATTGTGAATTGTTTAATAGTATCACTCGGATTGAGTGTTTTTAAATTGACTGCAACATAATATGTATGACAATTTGGGTTGGCTCATTTCTGGCACTGAACATAAAAAAATTGGTTTGCAAAGTTATGATTATAGAGATAATAATAACTTAAGAATGAAAGTGTTTTAAATGATTAATTCGCAAATGTTTCTTTTCTTCATTTGTCACTACATATAACAGTTCACCTGACATTATTAAATCAAGATTTAACTGCATTAAAAAGATTCTACCAGCACATTATCTTTTCTTTATTGAAAATAAATACTATTCAGTTCATCAATCAATGTAGCTCTTTGGAATAAAAATTTCATGCAAATATCTTGACTTGGAAGGTTTATATTGTTAATTAGGATGTTATTTTGAAAGCTTAAAATGTTTTGAATTGATCTCTTTATTAAATTTTTTTTTTTAATGAATTTAATCAATTAATATCAGATATAACGTGGAAGATTGTCATAGTAATAATATTTGAATTACAATAAAAAACAATATATTAATATGTTGATCATTTGAAATGTGTTAATGAATGACTGGTGATTCGTAGTTTATTACTGTACAAGGTTAGCGGGAAATAATGACTTTCTAAGTATTTAGCAAAAACAATACTAATATACAAAATAAATTATTTAACATGCCGCAAAGTATTCAAGATAGAATGAAATAAATCATCCATGAAGCTAGAACCTGTAAAGCAAATTATTAGTATTATTCAAACATACATGTATCAAGTTAATGTCTTCCATTAATGCTGAAAAATGTTGCAAGCCACGATATTAAAATGCAAGTTTTCGGTGGAATAAAGTTTTATGTGATATTTAGAGCCTTGTTTCACAAACAATCTTTACAATATTTTAAACAATTCAATTGATGGTTACTTTTTAAATTATTACAGAATGTACCAAAGAGCATAATAAGAATTCTTCAGAAATCAATAATTGTTTTATCTAAATACTAAAACTGATCAAAAATATCTGTAATTTTCATTATTATCAATGAGGTTTCAACTTTTGGTATCTTTAAATTATTTGCCATGAACAGGTTTACGGAGTGAAAATAAATGTGAGATTTAACTATCTACATATTAATAAGGTCATAATCATAGTCATTGATATTGCCTGTGAAGTAGAGATTTCACATTCTCTGTTAGCATATTCTCTATGCAGTGTACTCTCGATTATCCGTGCTAATGCTGGGGAGGAGCGACCTGGATAATTGAAAAATAGAGATAATCCAAACTACGGCACATATATGAAATATAGATAATTTATCATTAGAATTTTTGTTTGTCAGGTCTGGCCAACTTAAATTGCTCCATGGGCTCTCACCCTAAATTATTACTGCCTTCCAAAATTTATGGTTTGTTTTTTTTACTATCGCACTACTATAAAGATTTTAGTTGCTTCCAGAAATTGTGTTTTTTTAGCTTTACCATGCATGCATTATTGTATGTCTTCCTCCGCGAACTTCTCACGTGAAATAATGTTAAGGAAAATAAAGAATTTTTTGAATCAAAAAAAATCCTAAAATACAATAAAATAAATTTAATTTAAATATTTGGCATGTATAATCCGCAAACTGGATAACCGGCATCGGAATAATTGAGGGTACACTGTATATATCATATTACAGATAAAAGACAAAGGGAAAATTTAAGTAACAATAATAATCTAAATGGAGAAGGAAATATTTCGTATAATCTGCTTCCATTAAGATTTATCAGTCAATACTAACTAATAATTTATGAAGAAAACAATTCTACACTGCTCATTTGCTTATTTTTCAATAAAAAGAAGGAAACGATTCATGTGTGTTAATAAAAACAAAAGCATGTGGAAATATTCAAGCATTACAAAATAAAATTACATAAACAAAATATTATTGAATGACTGCATAAATGTTCACAGCAAAAAGTGAAAATGATTACTAAGCAAGTTTTAGATTGAATACATTAATCGCGTATTGCATCGTAAAGTAAAGATTTTTATTAGAAGTCAAACACAAATCTAAATTGGATTGTATTATATGAATCAATATGCTTCTATGCTATGCATTTTAACTGATTCTTATAGATCCAATTTAAACGTATTTATATAGTCGGATAGTGAAGTGTGTGAAGAAGTATCACAGTCTTTGCAATTACTAAGAAGTTGTTGAGCGAATGGATGAAATAATTTAAAGCATTAACTCTAAAATATAGCCAGGAAATGCATGTCACTTTTCAATCGGAAGACATTCAAGCACCGTGGATTGAAATTAATATCTGATACACTATTAGTATAATACGATCTTCAATATTTGTCTGGCTATGAAAATATTAGTGAGTTTTCAAGTAATATTGATCTATTTTTATAAGATTAATAGAAAACAATATTATTAAGATATTACTTATTATGCAAGCTCAATACAGACATAATTTTATAATATTTTATTTTAATCTGTAAGTAAATAAATATTAGATGTGAATAATTATTGATTACGGTAATATAACAAAATAAAATAGAAATAATACCATGTTATTTTTAAAATCAATTTTGTCAAAAGGACATTAATTGTACTATAGAAACAGGATTATATCTCAAGTTTACTTTGAAATGAAACTGAGATTCTTTGTGACAGATATCCAATTTGCCTGACTATATGAAAATAAAGAGTGCAAAACGAAAATTTCCTGTTGATTAATGAACAAACAGCATAAGCCAAAAGTAATATCATCCGAAATTTGAGAAATTGTGAAACACATCAGAAAACAATAAGATCAAGAGTTGTATTGTATTTGTCAATTTACGAATCAGTTTAAGAAATAATGGAAACTAATGATAAAAGACCATAACATATTAAGATAAGAGCTATGAAATGAGATTTTAAGCTAATTAAAAAATAAGTATAAGAGTATTAACATTATTAGTAGGAACAGAGATAAATAATGAACTATTACATTGAACTACGAGAAAGGATTATTTTATCAACTATAAAGCAATTAAAAAAACAGGAAGCATGCTTTCTAATTCTGATATAATAAAAATCTTATAACAAAAGTTGGCTATACACAATACGACATTTAGACATGTGATTATTAGATTTGATAGTTTAAAGGTTTCCATACCAGCTTGAAATAATTTTGAAGATGCGGATCCTGAGATTGATAAGGACAGAATATAAAACAAAACACATATTAGATATCATTATAAATCATGTTAAGTATATTTTTAAACTTGGAATACATGCAACACTAATTAGGTAATTTTTATATTTCATTTCTGTTACCTACATGCAACAATGGCTTTGCATATTCAAATGTTTGAAGATTGAATTGTGTAGAACATTTTTGCCATTAATGATACATTTTATCACATATAATCCAGCATTTTCCAGTATATTTAGTTCTGTGAACAGGTGTGTACAGTCACAGTCATAATACCCATAAACATGTTCCAAAATTTTGTAGCTGCAGTTTTAGGTAAAAAAACATGAATCAGTATCACAACACAAATATTTATAGTTGAAAATAAATAAACAGATTGTCAATATAGTACCTCGCTTTATGTTACCTCTGTAAACAATACTATGTTATATTCTAATTGAGTTATATAGTGATATGTGTATAGTATATAGTGTATAGTGAATAAGCTGTTCGGAAGTTGGGATTCGATGTAAAGGAAGAATCGTAATCAGTGAATGATATTGGCCAAGCTGACCTCGTTGATATTGGACACAAACTATTATAGATTTTAGTGATGGTCAAGTTGAAGATAAATAGATATGACTGGACTGACAATGCTGCTGTGTATCTCTTTTGTCTTTGTAAATGTAAATCGTTAGAAAATGATCCTGATTTTGGATGAGGCTAAAAGAAATGTTTTCAATGATATAAAATGTAAACTTTAACTTGATACAGTGATGTAAATTGAAATTATCTTCACATGTAACTTGATTTTTCTGGAATGCACAAACTTTACTTTCATATTGGCATTTTGCAATAAAAAAAAATATGGCTGAAAAGAATATTCAGGACCCTACAATTTTGTTAGTGCAGCAATTTTTGAGGAACGAATCCTTATTACTGAATGAGGAAATATAGTAGTAAATTTATTTAAAACTCTAAATGGATTCATCATTATAAGTATTATGACTGGTTGTACAAAATGTATTCACAGTGGATGCTGTTAATTAATCCCATTTATTTTATATTAAATTTTCAGTCAATAAAGGCACAAAGACATGCACATTGTAAAGAGTAAGATGCCAATGTAATGTTGTTTCCTGGCATGCTCTTTTAAGTGACGAACAATACAGTTAGCAACAATAGTAACTGATCTGTTAGCTACCTAGTACATAAAATAACAACAGAATGCCTCGGTGAAATGTAAGTAAGTTTTAAAGTTTTCTGATGACAACAAAAATATTTGAAATTTTATCAATTGTATACTGTAGAGTTGTATAATAATCGTATACAATTGTATACTGTAGCTGAAAATTTTAAATTTTTAAATGAAGTTTTAAATAATGCCTAGAATAAAATGTTTGATTAAATTAATATCCTTCATTTCAAGTGGTTGCATAGTGTAATAAAGAGAAATACAGTCAAACTCAGTTAAAGGGAGGAGCAGGGTACCAGTACACTTTCTATCTTGTTGTTCAGTTAAAGTTGTTTCCCACTGCCAATGCCGATATGTCCGGATTCTTTATATGTTATGAATAATTTCAACTGTTTCACGAATTGAAAGATTTTTTTACTAGGATTATATTTTTAGGTTTTGTCTCATAACAATAGTCTCAGTATGAACATGCTTGATATAACTGAGTTTGACTGTACATATAAAATGTGGTCACAATAATTTGGAAGATTAAACATTTTGGAAATGTTTGTGGTTTGTTTTTATATTTCAGAAGAAAAAGCAAAAAAATTTAATATTGTCTCTTATTTGTTCTCATTTGTAACTTTATCTAATTACTTTTTATGGAGCATAATATATTTTTCATGATAGGAAAATTTATTTTTCAAAAGATCATTTTTTTATCAATTATCAAAATACTCAAATAAGACCTAGGACCTAAGACCTTAAATTTACTTTTTATAATTTTTTTTGATTTGAATTTTTTATGATTATAATAAAGTTTAAGTTCTGATTAATGTATGTTAAGTATAGCGACATATTTATAAATATAATATGCATTATCTATTATATTCCGGGATGACAGCAAGAAGTGCTAGAGATTATGAGTGATTCATTAAGAAATTTGTATAAATACAACTTAATAAACATTTTAGCTTTACTAAAAATGATTTAACATTCAAACCTTTATCTATAAAGATATATTTATAAAGATAATATGATTAGGCTTGACATTACTGGATAATAGTGCATAAAAACGTTTTTGAAATATTTAAAATTAATATACTGTCATAAAAAGATAGCTGTTTTATTGCGTGATATGACAAAATTAATAAAACAATGCATTTCATTTGTCACTACTGCAATACTTAATACACAATACTGTAATATTTAATGAATGTACAAAGTTCAAGGTATCAGGTTCATTGTATGATATTTTATATTATTTAACTAAAAATAATATTATATTCCATTATTATATGATAAAAAAGCATGCAGATGAATTCAATATTCAATGACTTTTTTTTGTAAAATGTATATTTTTTTATCTGTTATTGTTATCTTCAGATTGAGTTTTTAGGAAAGATAATGAATATTATCTTATATTTTTTATTAAATTTGTACAATATCAAAAATACTGTAAAACGAGTAGTTTTACATGATTGTTGATAATAATATTGATAATTATAATATTAAGTACAATGGAATGTTTATTATTTGAATATGGGGAAAAAATGATAGTCAAAAACTTTCTATTGGTCGTAATCATTCCAGATATATCTTTTTAGAAGTAGTAATAATACCATGAGAAATTGAAAATACGATAGTTCATGGATACACCATTGTCAAATTTGTATTTTATTATAGCCGAAGTGCTTACTAATGGATATTAATAAAATAGCTCGATTCTTTCGTGTATCTGCTTTCAATTTTGTGTAATATAAGAATGGGGTCAATAGCAGAGATTTCCCAATATAGAATCACGTGCGAGTAGACCCGAAAATATTCTAGGATTTCGTAAGTTTTACATGACAGAACCCAAGTTTTAATTGTAATTATTTCAATGACAGTTTGAATTGTATTCATAAAAGTAAGCATGTTGGTTTTACCAATCATTTCAATTCATCATTTGGAGTATATTCAATAGAGAATGTATTCAATATCGTATTATTAGGTTACGTAAAAGTGAGGAAAACACGACAGTTCAAACTCTAACCTGCAATGACTTTTGTAACCATTCCAACGAAAGCGATTGTGAAAGAGCTTGCACAATTCCACAATTTTCCCGATTTCCTTAACTTCGGAATGACCCATTCTATATCATAGGTCATTTTCACAGATAATTTATGTTATAAAACTTCTAACATTTCCACAGTCTGACACTTCCAAACGGCACTAGAGGCGGAGACATATTGACAATCGTAAATATAGAAGGTTATGTTGGTAGTTGGTATGTATTTTTGCTTATGCGACCCAGTTCACGTAGTTGTTATGTTGTTGCACATTTTAAAACAAAGTTTTTTAAAAAGTAGGAAATTGATTATTTTTATTCTTCAGACTATAGTTTTAAAGAGCAACAATGTAAACAATCATTGTAATAATTTGAGAAACGAAATTTTCTAACGGCACGTCGTACCACCAAATCAATTGAATAGAACTGACGTTAATTCAAAGATAATATTGAGTTAAACATTGCGCTATTTTATTTAAACATGTTTTCCACCTAGTTACGAAAGATTTACGCAAAACGCGATAACTTTCTATTGCATTTCTTGAATATATATTTTATGCAGCATGAAAATTATTAATACAACTGTAAGGAAGTACGTATTTTTATCATACAGTGATTTTTAAATAATTAAAAAAGGTTTGTTTTTTTACAAGATACGTCATATCAGCCGCTTCACTCGATAAGTTGATAAATGCATGCGCTCCGACAGCGGAGGATAAGGATTTTATTTTGAAAATTTAAAGATAGAGCATTAATTTGATGTCCTAAAGATTGAACAATTAGATGTCTTTCAAAACAGAAGCAATCAATTATTGTAAACCAATTATTTATACAGAAATTTTTCAAAATAATTAAATTTACATTCGCATAAATTAATAAAAATATTTTAAATGTTTATTTTAATTATACAGAAATAATAAAATCATTATTTAATATATCTCAATATCGGAAGTCCCACATAATATAGTAACGTTAAATTAATTGCCATAGTAGATTTTTAAGCCTGACTGATGTATTTTAAATAAATCCATTAAAAATCCATTGGATTGTCTGAAATTCAATGAAAAATATTTTATTAAACTTTTAGTATTAATAATAATATATTCCAAATGTATATATATACTGACGAGTAAATGTACTAGGTATGTTTTGCAATATTATTATGCGTACATTAAATGACCACAATTTTTTTTTCATGTTTTGTGTCATGGATTGAATTATTATATGCTGAGAGTTTTCAAAATAAACAGCGTCATTTATACTTATACTAATATAATTAATATTTTCGACTGATGGTGCTTGATGGAAATTGATTTTAAATTC
>JAGVSQ010012894.1:0-11383 GCA_022683975.1 Rhyacophila evoluta
TATATCCCCAAGTTCGAAACAAAAAGGGACCCGGGCAACGCCGGGTACTGATCAGTTAGTTATAAATAAAACATTACAGAAAAAGTTGTTTTCGTTTTTTAAAAACCTATCGCGCAAATTTTCAAAACATTTAAAATGCTGATTGTATGGTTTCGTAATTTTACAAATAAATTAATAATAAAATATAAATTAATAAAGGTAACAGAGTTGAAAAGCTTTAACCTTTTCGAAAAGATAAAATATCTTTACAGTCCTTAATAGGATATTAAATATGAATTTTCATTTTTTTAATATTTCATTCGTTCTCTCAGGTGCTTCCTTTTTTTGAGGTGGTAAAAGAGTCTCTGGTTCAACGAACAATAAATATGAAGAAAGCCAATTCAAAAAGGTGGAGGCAATTTTTTAACTTAGAGATATATTGAAACGCTTACATTATTGTATAATTATAAGTCGGATGTTAGTAATGATTTTTTTTCAATTTCTACTTAATGTTTAGTAATTTAATTTTTTTTTCATTAATTTATAGTAACAATTTTATTTTTTGCTATAGTTTTATAAATAACTTTTAAAAACGAAAAAATATAATTATAACTAGACGTAGATGATCAGCAACGTAAATCTTGTATAATATATCATATTTGCAGGCGTCGACTACAGTGGCTTTAGAGGTAACAGATATTTTTTCTGCATTAAAGAGTAAATCTTTCCATGTTTTGAGAAATTTATAAAGGTTGTATGTGAAACCATAAACTGTTTGTATTTTATAAATCAAAGCACAAAATAAAAAAGGTAAATACGTTGTCTTTCGTTTAATAGTTAAATATATCTTACTCTTAAAGAGATTGATAAGAATCAATAATTAACGTATTGAACAAATTTCAATAGATTATTAAATGCCAAATTATAGTGTCCTGGTAACTGACAGGTTAGCGCACGCGGCTTGGAGCCGAATTTTACGAATTCAATTCACAGAACTGTCATTTTTTTTTAAATTTCACGATACATGGCTGGATGCCCAAAAGCTTAAGCAATTAGATAATAATCCGTCAAGACATGTTTTCGCATTGCAGAGATCCATAGTATCGATTTATGAAATGGACATCTTCACACCGTCCGTATGCTCCTCTTAGGAGAAGACGTGGTAAAAAACGTTACTTACTATACAAAATATCAGTTTCTACGCAATTTTAAGCGACAGTTATAACTTCGTTTTTACTTATTATATTACAACAGACTCCTACATTCTAACTGAAACTTTCTAAATTCATTTCAATTACGCGCAAGATTATACAGAATGAATCTTTACACGTGTTACAAACATGCAAGTGCATGAAATTTATCAAATACTAATTGTGATATTAACGATATTTAATATGATTATATAAAATATAAAAATTCGACGTACATTACAATTATATTTCAACATAACTAGGCAGTGCATTTTTAAAGCAATTCTTACTTATATTTGTTTTGAGCTTACGAACAATATGATTTAAGAAGTATTCGAAAAAGACGAGTTTGCTCTTTTGCAAATTGTTCTGAGTTTTACTCGTGCAGTCGCGATATTGGGGCGACTTCTCAACACGCAAACTAGTCATTTTATATCGTTTTCACTAATGTACATACAATACTGCGTTTTGTTTATTTTACCCCTTGTGTTCATGCGATCGATAGCGACATAACTTTGCCAATAAATTGCGATAATGGATAGAGGGATAGCCTATTTCAAAACACATTATATACGAATTAATTTGTAGTGCGGCATGTCGTCGATAAAAAATACTCGTTACTTTGCTTACACCGATTTTCATAATATCTAAATAACTAAATATTTGAAAGAGTCCTTGATTTTTACAAAATCTACAATTTCTTTTTTAATTCCACGAATTTAATTTTTCGGTTTACAGATAGGTACTTAGATCGCTCTTTAAGAGTAACAGCATCATAACGATTTCGCATAAAATATTATCATTCTTCATAAAAAAGTGTAATAATAAATAAATGTTGTTTATTTTTAAAGAAAATTCTATATCTGTATTATTAAATCAATACTATTATTGGTAAATTTTGAGCTATAGTATTTATTTTTGAATTTAATCGGCAACACATTCTCAATTATTGATATTCTATATTTGTGAGCCCATTTCAGCTATAAGACATGTATAAAAAGTAACTTAAATATTTAGATTATGAGCAATTTGCTGAATTTATCCAATATACGTGTCATATGTATTATGCATATGTTTATTTATATGCAACTCCGGGGTGAGAATCCACGATCCTTATTCTGAGCAATACACAAGTGATGTACATTAATCCAGACACCGAAGATGATTGTAATATATTGATGGCTTAATATGCAAACCAGCTAGCTAGACCCATGGTCGAAAAACTGATTTTGATGACATTGTTTTCAGCTTTATTTTTTTTATCGCACATAGAAAACACCAAATTTGTAAAAAACTGAAATACGTAAAATCATCATGCATTAACATATACATTGTCCAAAGTTTTTTTTTGCTACTAAAAATTTTATACAAAAGGAGCTGGCTGGTTTTCAGATTAATACATCAATATTTAGAATGTTTTATATTATATTTAATTATTTTTATTTCTATAATATATAATATATAATGGGTATATTATACCGTATGGATATGTCTCTAAATATATATATATTTTTTAATTTTGCCAGTACTCCATGGCATTTTGGATATATAGAACTAAGTCAACAGATTTTGAATATATAACACAGCAATGTTAATAATTCTGTTAGATTATTTATACAATTTTTTTTAGCATCCACTAGAAATAGCTATTTACAAGATGATTTTATTGTAACAAAGTAACGCATTTTTAGTTCCATAAATGTATGACCACTTATCTTCATTCAACAAAACAGTATTTTGATAATTTTTGATGGTATTCTACCTACCGTAAACGATTTAAATAAAACTTCAAAAAGTACGATCCTTAAATTAATTCACAAGTTAACAGTTAAAAATGGACAATCAACAAACCGTATCTATTGAACTGAAAATGTTAAAATGTCACTTTATAATGCAATAATAACTCTAACATAATATTATAAATATACGCTATAATCCTAAATTTAAATATAAGACAACTGTTGCACGTTCTGTTTTAGATAATAAGTAAGATAACTCTTTAGCATATTTATAAAATAAGTCGTTGTTTAATATTTACATTAGTAAAATAACAGATGTCAATTTTTATACAGATCACCGATCACTCCTAATACATTATTTGAATTACGCAAGTGGAAATAAGCGATGTGTTATGCTTGTAATCAGCTTAGCATATTAATTTCAAAGTATAATAAATGTTATATCTTTATATATGTAGTTATTTAAAATAATAAAGGCTTGAGTACTGAAAATTTAGCACATATTTTATCTTTAAAGCTCTGAAACCTAAGATCTGTGACGAAACACAAATACAATATGTATTAAAAACAATATCAACAATTCTATACGATATGGCCAATATAAAAAGTGACGGCCGTTCGGGTGATTAATTAAGTCATCGAATGAAAATAGTACTTCAAAAAGATCCTGTGGTCGCCACAAATATTGATGTTATAATGGTTTTTTATATCTGTACGTAAATTTCCAACACTATAATTTTGTTATTATCTATCTTATATTATCCTCCTGATAGCTGAAAGGTACGCGAGCGAGCTTCGAAACCGAAGATTATGAGTTTGACTCCCACTTTCGCTGGATTTTTAAAATCGAAAACTGCAAAGCTGGATGCCTTTTTGTTCAAAAAAAAATTTGGCAACCAATTAGAGTCAATTTTTTTTATCAGTACATGTCTTCCCACTGCAGATATACTGTGTAGATAAAAAAACATATGTTACGTAGACGCCACTGCATTTTATTTTTATATATAAGACTAACTATTTTAGAAAAAAAATATCAAAGGAACTTTCATTTATCATTATTTTAATTTTATTAATGTTAAAAAAAAAGTTTACCAAGTTAATGTGATTAACAGTTACATTATAATGATTTTTTACACGAACATGATTTATGGTTAAAATTAATTACCATATTTAACTTCTTGTTAGCGTACAATAATGTGTTGGTTAATGTGTGAAACATTTTTTTTTATTCTATTTTGAGAATTATTTAATTTAACTACATTTACGAACATGACAAATTTAATGAGCACGAAACAAAACAATGAAGTTAGTATACACATACTAATTCTGTATTTATTTTGGCAATAGTGTTTTTAAAAATATATGAATATAGCAGGAAAATTTTTAATAGTGCTCATGATAAATAAATACCTCGTCAACATTAAAGGATGAGTTAATTTGAAATAAAAATAACCTATAAAATGCGTGTCGTGTAAGAGCGATAAATAATTTTGATTAGATATTAATTGCATTTATACAACACAAGCTTATTCTAATATTTTTTATTGGACGAATGTTCCGTCAATATAAACTTACTGTTGTCAAATATGTATAAATAGATAATTTACAGTGTCCTCAGATGTTACATGATCACATCCTTAATAGGACACATTATTTTTTACAATGCCCGGTATTTAATTATTTGCTCGGTTACTTTGGTATATGCTTTGCACCTGAATACACATTGAAGATGTGTTATGAATATGCAATTTTGAGAAAGAATCTTCTTACTTTCAATTAAAAAGTATTTTTAGTGACATTTTTTGGGTGAAAATAAATTTTTAAGATTATTTTTACAAATATGTTTCATTTAATAATAAAAACATATTTTCCATATAAAAATTGTAATGTTTCAAAGATAAAAAATAATATCAAACTTTTCAACGGCAAGTTATATTAAATAGGAATATTGTATATATTAGTAAATGATAAATTTTAATTGAATAATTTAATGGAAGACTCACTGTCAATAGAATTTTAAAAATTATTTATTCAATCAAAACTTGTAACATAAATTGAATAAAACAGATTTCATACACTTAAGTTATTATAGAATAGTCTCACCATTAGCCAAGAGGTAAGAAAGTGTGCTTCCGAGCCGAAGACTGCAGATTCGATTGTCATAGCTGCCAGAATTAAATGAAATCAATTATACAAGACTAGATGTCTATTGACTTAGACAATTGTCTGACGACTAATTCTTTTTGAAATATCTGTCAATATATGCCTTCATATTAGATTGCATATATTTGACCTTGGAAGTGGATCTTTTTACACTGCTTAGATCTATGTGTTCCACTTTAGGAGTGAACATGATAAAAAAATCAATAAATAAATATATAAATACAGAACAAATTAATAACGTTTATGTGCCCAACTCAATGTAAAATAATGTATAAAGAAATGCTTCAAATAGTCTATGTGATAATAAAATATATATATCTGATGAAATATTTGTGATTGGAATAAAACACGTGTTTTATTATGAAGCTTTGATAGTTTTTTTACACGAAGATAACTCATATTAAAAAGATATACTACAAAAAGATTCTTAAAGTAAAATTAATCGTTATTTGCTCAAAAAAATCTACTAAGATAAAAATAATGAGTCGTATTTACGGAAAAAAATATCGCTTGAGAATACCATTAATTAAACTGTCAAATCATTTAATCGTAGATATGATTAACTATTCGAAAGTAGGCGACACTCTAAATCAATTAGTAAAACCACCTCAGACTTTTATTTCACCCTCTATCTACTTAAAAAATAATTAATTGTATTTATACCTTTTCGTGTTTCTGCTCTTTTATCATGCAATGTGAAAAATACTAATTAATCAATTTGAGTGCAAATGAGCTTATTTTCAGCTCGTTTTTACAACATGAGTGACATGATTATATTTAAGAACTTTTTAGATTTTCTTGAAACTATTAAATATTGAATGTTTAATTCTAAAAGAAACGTTTTACTAGAGCAGTACTTATTTACAACACGTTTGAATTATATAAATAATAAGATCCAGTATAAACACAAGACATAACCGGTCTTTATTTAATATATTATGGTATGAAATTAATCATTCGCGACATTTTTTTTAATTTTCTTGAATTATCTTCACTATTTTCATGTTTTAAAATTATATATATTATATCAGGGTATATTATGATAACGTTAACACTATGCAACATTTGAACTATGGTAAGTGATTCAAGAATATTCTCTTACTGTGTTCATTATTTTTTTTTGTCATCTTGAAAATTCGCTAAATACCATGTACAGGATGCATTTGGTGATTCTATGTGATACTGGTATGACTAAAAAACGCAAGATTACCGGATGGTGACAGAAATTGGAAGTACATTGTGTGAAGCGGATGGGGAAGAAAAAAGAGCCCTATGAATGGTTTAGTTAGCGGTTTCTTTCTGTGTGGAAACTCTCATATTTAAGCTTCTACAAAAACAAGTCTTGTAGTACACCATAAAATGTTACGGTTGTCCATTTTTAGTAATTGAATTATTCTTGATATAAGTAGTAATTTAACTGTGTAACTACAATAAATTCAAACAAGTCTAATTCTTTTTACGTATTGAATTGACGCGGATATGCCAGAATATTATATAACACATACATCGTTCGAATCTTTCAATATTTTAATTTGATAATATATTTCTATATAAATGTCGTAATATGAATGACTTTTGAGTTTAAATACTGTCAAATAGATATATGTGTTTCTATATTTAAATGTTTTTTCTTTCAAAATTAGGTTTTGTAAATATTTATTTATTTTTACGGCGGTTCATTCATTTTTCATTTATTCATTTAACAAAATTAATTATTTCAGTTTCTATAATAGGTTAATTTTGTAACTGGTTTTAGTGAGAATATTGAATAACCTGTAGAATGATTGGTTTTCTTCATGTCTCTAAAATCTTGAACATAACAAAAGCGTTGACATCTTTTTTGAAATTGGTAGAATTGTATTTAAATTTTCCTTGTGATAAAATTGCAAAATATCATTTTCCTTTGTAAATATTACTACTTACTCAATTTACTAACAAAAATAATAAATCTAACACCTAATATTAAATGTAGTCCTGTTAAACTTTCACGAAAAGGGCATGATTTAGAGCGAGGCAATGTGAATAAATCGAGCTCACACTTAACAGCATCGGGGGCAGAGGGTGGGCATTTTCACGCAGGTGTCACCTGGCCCGGCCCTGCCTCCCGCGGGACCTCTGCGAGCGAAAGGTAATACGCGTAATTAGTGGCGCGCTATCGCACTTCCAATTTATCTTATCGCCCTTATCGCCCCTTCAGGCGGGGACCCGATCCAGCCCTGCTCCGTCCGTAATCTCTCTTTTTCAGTATTCTCATTTGACAGCTTCTCCCGACGCAATTAGCGTCGTTATGGGCGCCAATTTTCAAATTTTGATGATGTAATACTATCATTTATGCTCAATTTTAATCAGCTAGAAATATTTATTTAAACAACTTCGTTTTCATTTGTGGTTTTCTTGGTCATTCTTGTCCACAAAGAATAAATGTATAAAAAAAAATTGCTATCTTTTAACAAGATTATCTAATGAATATTGTATAATTATTACACAGTCATAATTAATGTTGAAATTTAAGGACCAACAAATTGTTAATTAGTTTGCTTTCAGCATTATAGTATGTCTAACTGAAACAATTGTTAACTTTTTTAATACTCGGATTCGCTCAAAGTATTTTTTTTCGTTATTATAAGAGTTTGGACTTTTTCTCAGTCTTTGATGTTAACATAAAAAATAGACCATATTTTTCCATTGTCAGCGTGAGAATCATAGTTTAAAAGCATTCTAGCTTCCTTTACTCTTGCAGATTATCATTATCTTAAAATTCTGTTTCACTATTGTAAGCCAAATTCATCTTACAATCTAGTCCATTTGGTTTGTATGTATAGTAATACTACCAAACATTTTTTATATTATACTTTATTAATTCTATCATTTTTATAAGGTCATTTGTTTAATTTATTTAAGTTGAATATAATCTCATATTCCTAAATGTTTTAGAAAATTTTGATTCATAATTAAATATAAACGTGATTTAAATCGCATATAACTTCTAAGTGTTCCTGTATGATGTTTAAGCTATCTTGATTTAAGAAAAGTCATGGACAAATACTTAACATGTTTAGTTTTGAAGGCACACAAGACATGTATTTAAAATACTATTGTACACAAAATTAACATAAATATTAGATTTACAATGAACACAAAAACTCAAATATGTTGACTCTTGCAAATTCAACCGTTCAAAGGGAATATTTCAGTTATTATTATTTTAAGGCTGAAGTCGTAAAAATCTTCGTTAATTGCAGTTTGATAATTCCTTTTTTTAAAGTTTCCTGCACCTTCACTGTCAACACATTAATCAGAACTTAATGCAGTTAAATTTGCATATTTGTAACCTCATTTCTACTGATATTTTTTGTATTGAATTTTTATACCAGATTAAATCACTTTTTTTTAGCATAATTTCCTGTTAATTCTTTGGCCAAAAAGTGAACGCGCACGCTTTAATACTGGAGTGCAGAGATTCGAATCCCATAGTTACCTAAGATTTTTAATAAATTAGTTAAAAACAGAACAACCCGCCAAAGTAAACTAAAAATATATATAATTGAATAATTATTGTCATTAACGTATTTCAACGCAATTAACTTCTTAATTAAGTTAGATCGATTTTCCACGAACTTCACGATAATAGTATAACCTCAATATCTATTTTAATATATGGAGAAAAGCTCTAGATGTTTTTTATAAAGAGAAAAATATATTTTTTACATTATTTTTGATCTTTTAATAAAACCGTTCAAGAAAAATAAATATATTTTAGTTTGGTAAATGTATTTATAAGTTTTCATTATTTTTTGTATAAGAAAAAACACTTGTAGTGAAAAATGGTGACAGAAATATTATTTTTGATATAATACATGAAATACAAAAGATCAGAAAATTCTCTTAAGAAAAAATGCAGCGTACTGATGTTCTTTATAATGATTCAATACCCATTGAACGATGGATGTTAAGAGGAAATTTATTATCCTGCAAAGGGTAGTTAGAAATTTTTGAAGTATCAGGAGTGCAGGCAAAGAGAACGTATTCGTATAAATCTCGGCGTGAAATCAAGATTACGGCAGAGGAATTTCACGCTTCACGCTAATAGCTATAGTACTAGTGACTAGAGCAAGCAGAAGCTTCTACAGAATGTTCCTGAAATATTAAAACGTCATGTCATTCCGTTAAATGTGATTTATAATAACGTTTTCATTTAAATTTTTCTATGTATGCTTTCGAAGTTCGATTTATGAGGCCGAAGCTTTCTATTAGCATTCAATTAAACCAAATTTTAAAAACCAATTTTTGATTTAATTACTTAAGACTAATTAGGAGAAAATAAGACAAATAACAACCGATTCCTTCAAGTAAATAAGTAAGATGTCTTTGTGTAAGCCTAGAATAACACTAGCTACATATAAACTTCAAATAAAAATAGATTATTATTGTTTTATTTAATTTAACAAAATGAATGCATGTTTAAGATCATGAATACCGTAAGACGTGTGCGTCGTTTACCCATTATTATGAAATACAATATTTATTGTAGGTATTAAAAATTGTTGCTATTGATTTAAGCCATAT
This sequence comes from Rhyacophila evoluta, assembly GCA_022683975.1. Classification (NCBI taxonomy): domain Eukaryota; kingdom Metazoa; phylum Arthropoda; class Insecta; order Trichoptera; family Rhyacophilidae; genus Rhyacophila; species Rhyacophila evoluta. The sequence continues at coordinate 9,638 of JAGVSQ010012894.1, forward strand.
TTTCTACACCATTTAATATATGATAGTTTGTGTAAGACTTTCCGTTCGTTATTTTTACATTTTGTTCATTTAACAAACATTTAATGATGATATCTAAACAATTTATACGACTTTGTTCGAAATGAGAAGATAAGAGAACGGAATATGCAGCCACTTATCGCTGATAAAGTGAAGGTGCGACGCTGGACCTGGCTCGGCCACATATTGCGAATGCTTCAAGAATGTCTGAACCAGACCTGCTTATTCTTATTCAGGAGGCCGCTAAATACTATATATAGAATTGTTCGGCGGGGTTACGCGATGCAGGTATGACCTGAAAGGACGCAAGAATACTGACGGTTGACAGGAATTCTTGGAGGCGGCACGTGCTGTCCATATGCTTCACTTAGAGAGCAAACACAGAAAAAAAAGTACAAAATATATCGACTGTGGAAAGGAAAAAAGACGTAGCCCGTATGGGTAACCAAAGTCAAAATATTAAATAGAGACATCATTAAACATGCATGACGACTAAAGCTGGTGCTTTACTTACCCAATATGGTATTAATTTAATAAGTTATTTCAGCAAACCAATAAAATTATACGGCTCTTTTTCCTGGTCGCAAATTTCACAGACACTTTTTTCAAACTTAAATGGTTAATTTAGATGATTATTCGACATTTACGCGCCTTAAATTCTTTTCAAAAACACTGAGAGTTACGTCTGTTTTTCTTTCCACATTAATGCTTGTTTTATAAAGTTAATAAGGAATGTATTAATCGTATATGTGAGTTTAATTTATTTTCTCACTGTTTCTAGATATACATATACATTTGGTTTAGCTATATTATAATTATTATAATTACAATTATATAATCATTAAGTTTTACAAAATCAATAATTGTATAAGAAGCTTAATAAACCAATTTCAAATAAAACCCCACGATGTAATAAAAAATATATTTCAGTATGAGGTGTAGATATATACGAGTACACAACAATGTTAAAATTAGGCTATGATTATTTTCTAAATATCCTGTATTAGGTACAAGTGGAATGCAAAATGTAAGGGATGGCTGTGTGCACATTGCTTTAGTATATATACAATACGGACAACGTACGAAAGTATTTTCCCCGCTCTAATTAAGCTGTTATGCAAAAGTGAAATAATCTAGATGTTATTTTATTTAATGAAATAGTTTTCAATGTTCTCTCGAGGATTTTGAATAAACATTCAGAACAATAAGTACGAGTGCGGAGTTGCATATTTATGATAAAGCAACTTTATATGAATGAAGTTTTTTTCATCAAATAATATATTATTAAAAGCAATATATATTATCGAATTAGTGTACACTTGGATAAATTCTGTTTTGCAATATAAAGCTTCATAATACCAAATTTTGTTTTTCAAATCACGCACCGTGGATATTCGATAAAAAGCGATGAAGTCTGAAATAATATTTTTATTTACCATAAATCATGATGTAAAAAAAACATTTTTTTTACTTTATAATGTCATTTAAAAAATTAAAAATATTTACATTTATTTTTAAGCAAATAAAACCAAGGAAATATTTTACTCGAAATCTTTCGTATACAGGAGTAGTATTTTTTTATATCATGCTCACTCCCAAAATGGAGTCTATGGATGTCCACAGCGTGAAGACGTCTTGACAGATTGTTTTTCACGAGAATAGTTTGTCAAATAATTACTCAACCCAATAGGCATCCAGTCCTGCATTTTTATATTTTAAAAATCCAAC
>JAGVSQ010012895.1:0-11382 GCA_022683975.1 Rhyacophila evoluta
AACTCACTTTTTTACTTTAACGTCTTTTGCCAGTAATACGACGATATATAAATCTCCCCAATGTGAAGACTTAATTTTGACGAATATTTGTTGTTAGTTACTTATTTAACTAATTTGCATCTAGTTCTGAATATTTAGACTGAAATCTTTCAACTAAGGGATTCGAACCCAGCTCATTCACCAAATACATGACTTTACAGAAACTTTAAATTTGCACGTGCACAGCGTATATCTAAGTTGCTCATATACAAATGAAGATGTAGATTTTTGAAAAATTTTGAATACCGAAGCAAAAAAATGTCAGGATAGTGCTTAGTCCAATTTTTCAGTAGGTAGTTTTGTAATAGCTATGGATTACACCACTTTTATTATGAACCAGACATTATCAAATATATTAAGATCTTATACCATTATCCGGCAAGAATTTACACAAATATCCATTTTTAAGCAAAGCGTCAATGCTTATTAGGTTGAATAAGCTATTAACTGATATTCAGTTCTCGTAAAAAACAAACAAATTGTGAAGACAGATCTTTACAATAGTATCTATGATAAATGCTCCACGTGTGCATCAAACACAATGAAATATAATATTGTATAACGCTTCTTTTGATCTTGCAATATTGGTGTCTTTATGTGCCGATATGTATATAAGAATCTGTAATGTATTATATTTCTTACCTTTCTTTATTCTTTCACATGTATATTGTAATCTAATTAGTTAACAAATCATCACATCATAGTATTTGTTTGATGGCAATACTTAAATTACCACGCAACTAAAATAGCTCGTCTTTATGATTTGTTCTACAATTATCTAATAAGCGTCTTGAATGTTGAACTTGGTGTTATAAAGTAACGTGGCACTGTTTTTGTATCCGCGTTGTTTGGAAATCTATACTTACAACTTTAGTAATTAAAATAAAACAATATAAACTGTATATTGCTCTTTAACATATTAAAACTTTTGAGTTGTGTAAATACATTTTTGAAGATGCGTAACTTGCTAATTTGAAAATCGGGAATCGATTATTGGTTTCTAGTGAACCCACTTTGTCTTTACACTTGATCTTAGTCAGACGTATCCCGAAGCTGTGATATTGAAAAACGAAGTATTTTATTCGACGGAAATTTCTTGGGCCTCAGTACTTGTTTAAATTTAAATAAGGGTTCTGATTCTGGTCGAGCAATTGTGTAAAGAGATCTTGATACTTGCAATATACCGCGGCATACTTCAGAACAACGAAATTCATCCATGTGGCATAGAAACAGGACTGTGGAGTTGGTTCAACCGCTAAACGATGAATGGAAATGTAATAGGAAAAAAAATCAATAGACACGTAAGCGATATATAAATGCCACGACTTCACAGCCCTGCATAAAAGTATATCAAGCATGATACGTCTAACAACTATTACCAACTTGGGTAATTCTTCATTTCACATATACATTATTGTTGGCTGTAATAGTCTTTGAATTATTACACTATCATAATTTTCACCAGCTTGCATCTATCCACTGCTAGATGAAAGCTTCTCTTAGCTGGTTTCAATCATTTCGGTCGAATGCATTGCGCTGTCACGTATTATTGCAGAATATTTTCTCTAACCTAGCGTCCTCTTGACCAGTGACGTAACTACCTAGAAGCAGGTGGAGCTAAAAAAAAAACTATATGGAGCGCAGTGGTTTTACTTGCTCCAGGGTGCCGAATATGTATCTACACCACTGCCGTTAAGCCTACCTTTTGAACTTGTTATTTCCTAAGTAACACTAAATGGCTAGATTTTTGAATTCTAGTAAATAAACGATTCAATCAAAACTATTATTCATATATTTTTTATGCTGTCTATTTACAGGTAATCTAATCTACCGACTGCGAGGAGTCGATCCGGATGGAGACGCTCTAGTATTTGGAGTCAGAGAACAACAAGGCAGCGACATCCTTAGAATAGAATCAATATCGTCCAACGAAGCAAACGTCTTCCTTGCCAAGGAACTGGATCGAGAGGTAAATCTACTGCTTCCATTTCTTATCATTAAAAAAATCCACCTCATTTTTAGAAGATATCTCTTCAAGCAGCACGTTTCTTCTCCTAGTGTTCTTTGTATTCTGCCCCCATAATCAAAAACACAGCTATGAGATCAGTATAGGATTCTTTTCCTATCACCTGGAGAATGTGATATGTCCTACCATACTTCACATGTCCCAAGAATCCTATTCCCTTCTGTTACTCCAAACACAAATCATCACATTTTATTATGCAATAATTCCACACTTGAATGAATAAATAACTCCGTAATTTTATTATTTTAAGCAGTTCATGATGACGTTGTAATAGGTAATTCAATTTTACAAGTAAAATGATTTCATTTTAAATGCGTTGAATTTTATTTAATTCAAAACTATATTTCTAAAATTTTAAGTACGTATTGTTCTCTTAAAAATCATCACAAGTAACAGAATAATACACAGCGAGCTTTTTAACAAAGACTATAATAAACAATTAATTGGTTAGAAGTAAATAATTTCGGTGCCAGGGTTTCGCTGATAATACACCAGAATAGTAAACAATGTTACGCGACTCTTCTGTATTTTTTAATATCTGTATAAAAGGGCACGATCAATTTTTATAATATAAATAAAGTATACAGCATTTTCGCCATATTGTTTTCAAATATGAAGCACATAGAAATTTACAAGTCTTCGATTGCCAGACTAGGATCGTTCATTTTCCAATTGCTCAACCCATCCAGTTCTGTAACTTTATGGTTTCTTTTCAAATCTGTACACAGTTTTGTGATGTAAAGTTGCAATTTCCGATACTATGGTTTGGATGGTAAATAATTTATTATTATCTGATGAAAATTGATTATAAACTTGAAACTGTTTAAAATTGTGTATCACTGTGTTTGTTATTTTATGAGTTGAATGTTGTAATTCAATTTGGACGATGAAACTAGATTAGATACCAGAAACAAACCAACATGAATTCACAAGGTCCAATGTATTTCGATCAGAGTTAGTTATAAATTATAAATGATAGTATTTATGGCTCGGATTTTTAAAAACTGAGTTTGATTATGACTAGCAGCTAAATCGCTGTGCTGTGACAACTTAAATATATAACATTGGGACATCGTATTTTTGTTATAGTATTGCATGACAATCCTAACGAATATAGCTAACGTTATAAAAGTTTTTTACTAACTTTGATAATACATTAAGAATCAAAAACAGCGATACGTAAAAAAAGTGAAATAATTAAAATGCTGTACATTGGCGTAGAATTAAAAAAAAATCCTAGTCTTAAGATGAATACTCACACTTAAAACATTCTACAGTTTGAGAAGCACTGACTTTTTCAGTGACAGTTTTTATATAACTGGAAGTAATGTATTATAAAAAATATAATTTCAAATAATAGCTGTTATAGACAATCGATAGAATTGAATAAAAGATGATAAAATAATATCTAATTAGTTATGGAGGCGAATTTCAACGGTGTTTTATCAATAACTGGACCGTTTCAACGAATTTTCTTTGCATGAAGTCTTCGACAGCTTTACGGGTCATGAACGGAAGTCACAACAATTATTGTGACGACTTCCGTGAAAAAAATAGACGATTTTTATAAAGATATAAATTCAAAAATAAAATCAGGTGTTTCGAATTATAACCTCAAAATATGACACGATCAATCTTGTTTAACACTACTGTCACTTTAGCTACGGTGATGGCTCTCGAGTATCTAGTAAAAAATGTATGTTTTAAAATCAAATTATAAAAAATATATGCTAGATCAATTTTTGTAATTAGCTATAAAAAACACATATTAAATATCATACAATAGGGTAATTAAATGTCATCTACACAATGTGAAGATATCCGCTCCGAAAGTGGAGTATATGGATCTCTGCAATGTGAAGATATGTCTTGATAGATTATTTTCACGAGAAATGGCTGTCAGACAATTTCTCAACCGAATTCAGTCTTGCCCTTTCAGATTTTTTAAAATCCCACAGATGTGGGAATCGGACCCGTATTCTCCGTATTGCGAGGCGCGTACCCTAACGTCTACACTACCGGGGGTAACAGCACAATAGTTATTACCTAGCTATAACTTGTATAAGAAGAAAAACCATTTTCCATTAAATATTTATTATTAATTCAGCCCATTATAGCAACTAAATAATTTAGTATGATATTATAGTGACAAATTGTGTTGTCAATTTTAGCTATTTCGAATTCGTTTAATTGCACATTTACGAGGAAAAAACAAAAAACCATTCTTGCGTTACGATCACTTTCGACATTCCATGTTTAAAAAATCCATTGACAATCATGACATTTTAATAATCGAAAATGGCCGCTTTGTAGATCAGCTGATTGATACAGAGTTATAATCGCTCAATCTGATAATTCGATGCTAATCAGCGATTTTTATAACTCTGATATATTTTTTTTCTTTTGCGGAACTGGTGACCATATTTTCCACTGACAGCTTGCACAAGATTATCGGATTATCAGAAAGAAATACTAGATTAGCTTCACTGACATTAATTGGATTACACGAATAGTTCGTAACTTATATTTTTTCTCGCCATTTGATAAGCATAAACAATGTAGGACTATTTTAAATACGCGTCATGATTTCTTCAACATCGATGTCTATTACTTTTTCCTCATTCAAACAGTATCTTTAAAAATATAATGTGTTTCCCTCTCTGAGCTTTCATAAATTTCTAGCGGCTATAAATAACATAGACTATGTTAGTCTATTAGCTAAATATAATATACGCGAACACAATATATTATATCTATGATAAGTTGTAAAAAATATTTATTCAACATAAATAAAACGTATACATTAAACAAGGATTATCAGGAAATTTATCATTTCTATCATTATCACTCACCGGCCGGAAGGAGAATTTAAAATGTTATTGTTTTAAAATTACCAGCATATCGTAGCTCCATTGAACATATCCTTTACCTGAGAGCGATTTCGAGCTTCGAACTCATAATAACACTTAAACATATGCAACAATGTAAATTGTTATTTTTTTTCAAGTTAAGAGACGAGTACGCTCTGGTGCTTACTCTGACGGATGGACATCTCGGTGATGGAAACTTCATCACACAGAGTTTCCTACTCCTGGTGGAAGACGTAAACGACAACGAACCAGTGTTCAAGCCATACCCCACTGCACTTAGCGTTAAGGAGGACTCCGCTCCGGGAATCCTCACCTCCGTAGAAGCCACTGACTTGGATGAAGGCGCGTACGGTCAAGTGAGTCACGCCATTCCTTTCTATATTTTCTGTTAATTATTTTGATATCAAATTATACAGTCTATAAGATGTCTGTCATTAGCATTAATTTAGAAATTTCCATCATTTATCATAGTCAAAATAAAATGAATTCTGCAACTGTATAAATTTCCCTCTGTTTTGTTTCAAATTGACTTCGAAATTTCGAATTTAAATTTTTATTGGGCATTAGATTTAAATTTCGGCATCAATTATTGCAAAACAAAAGAATCGCTAATTTATTATTGTATTTAGATTACGCGCCATATCTTTGTAAAATCTTTTTTTTATCTGAATGAATACCTAACGAACAATTGGAATTACACGGAAATTATAAGAGTTAAGATTAATTTGCATGCGGCTTCCTTCAATTTCATTTTAAAGTTGTAACATCACCTTCAAAGATCGTGATAGATTATATTATAAAAACGTATATTTAAACATTATATTCCGAAATACTTGCTCTTGTCTCTCCGGTGACCGAGGGATTAGCTTGTGTGCCTCGGATCCAGGGAATACGGGCTCGATTCCCACATTTTTAAAACTCAAAAAATGCAGGACATGATGCCCGCTGAGTTGAGTAATTGTCTGACAATCAATTATCATGAAAAATTATCTGTCAATTTACATTGCGGAGATCCATATTCTCCATATTTGGAACGGACACCTTCTCACTGTGTAGATCCATATGCCCGACTATCATGTGGACATGGAATATAAAAAAAATCTTACATTTATAAATTCATAAAAAATACAAAATCCATTGAACTAGTTAGTTGACAAGTGATGTTGGATTATAATTCAATATTTATTAAACGAAATAAAATATTATAGGTTGTCTACAACCTACAAGAGCTGGAAGGCGACTCAGATGCATTTTCCATTCAAACGCTCAATGGAAAGGGAATTATTCGTCTGGTGGGCGCGCTAGATTACGAAAAGAAATCGCTGTACCAGTTACGAATATTGGCGATTGACAGGGCCAACCAAGGAAGGGTGAATACAGGAACTGCTGCGATTCTTGTAAAAGTTCAAGATGTCGAAGATCAGCCTCCTGAGTTTGTTGCCGTCACTCCGGTCACCAGAATCAGCGAGGATTCGCCGGCTGGAACTTCTGTGCTACAAGGTAATTTTATCAACAAGTTTTTCGTATCTTATTTAAACTTATGATCAATATTTTTTGTTTTTAGCTGTTCATGAAAAACTATTATCCAAAGAAAAATCAGTACTTTATACTTGGTCACGTAATTTAAAATATATATTTGTATCTATACCGATTTTTTCAGATACGGCATTTTCAAAGAATCGCCACATTGAAATTTATAAACAAAATATACACTCACTATTATAAAATAAAAAGTCAAAGTATTAAATTGAGTTAAGCAGTAAATCTATGTGCTTTGGTGCTTGAGTATATGGGCTCGAATCCCGTATATACATAAGATTTTTTTATATGTAAAGATGCAGAAATGGGCACCTAATTAATTGAGCAATTGTCTGACAACCAATTGTTATAAGACTTGGTGGCCTGTGGCTCTCAATATGATTATTTAATAATGGAAGAACAAACTCCAAAAAGATGTATATTCTTACATACAGAGGTTTTTAAAAGTTTCAACAAAATTTCTAGAAAAATGATATAAAACAAATGCAATTCTGATTTTTTTACAATTTGTAATAATTACAATTATTAGTATTTAACTTAAAGCAAAGTATGTAGCAGCAATTTATGATCATAAATTATTTATTAGTCACTGTAACTGCATTTATTTTTGATGAATTGCTTAATTTTATAAATAAAAGAGAATATAGCCATTTATTAATCAATATGTAAACAAAATGAGGAAATCCGATATCACATATAACAGATAGACAGCTAACAAATTTTATGAGTCCTATTGTATCATGATTCCAGTACATGCAGTAGATGGGGATCGTGGAGTCAACAATAAAATATCTTACAGCATCATATCGGGTGGAGAAGACCAGTTTGACATCGATGGAAACTCAGGCATCATTTATACCATCAATGCTCTGGATAGAGAGGAACCTGACAGCAATAATGGCGCCTACATTTTGGAAATTCTTGTATGACACAAAATATCAATAGTTAATTAAAATATAATAAAACATATTTATGCTGGCACTTTGTACGGAAAAATTTGAAACCGTTCATCAACAAAAAAATGCTAGTATTTTACAGAATAATAATAATAAACACATGATTTGTTCCTGATTGACTAACTTTGTCAGCCAAGAAATTTGTGCGAGGTCCGAGTGAGATACAGCAATCTCACCTTATTAAACTTGAAAGAGATGTTGAATATATAATTCATCCAACACAATCAATGTTTTCAATGCATGAGTTATGATAGATGGCTAAATTATAAAAAATCATTTTTTAAACAAAAATAATGTACATATTTATTATAAAAATATTTATGTTTCATAAATTAAACTATATATTTTATATTTAATAAAACATATTTATTATAATACATACAAAATTATTAAATTGGATCACGATATACCAGACTTTTGGTAGCCCGCTTTACTAACATTTTATGTTTATTAGAAAAATTTGTGTATTTATATTTCTTATTTAAATTTTTTCTAACCGTAATTCACATACCGCTTAGCCACAAAGTGTGTATGACAGATCGGGAATCGCTGTTTTAGACAATAGCAAAGACACAAACCCATCTCAGCTGATAAAGAATCATCAATGCTCACTTTATAATATAAATATAATGAATTTACTTTTCAGGCAATAGAAGATTCTCAAGCAATCACTCCTCCACCGAGTGCTTCAACGGAGGTTACAATAATTCTAACGGATGTGAATGATGAAACACCGCAGTTTAGAAGTAAAAGATACATCTGTGAGGTTGTGGAAAATGCTCAACAAAACACCCCTCTCACATTTTTACAAGATGCTATACCAGAAGTTTATGACTATGATCAAGTAAAAATATTTATTTAAATAAATTGTACTATAATATAGCTATATGAATGTAATTTATTATTATAAATTTTAAATTTACACAAGATATCGTATGACAGTGACATCTATGAACTACAGTTTAAGCATAAAAAATATGTAATACATCGATGGTAGAGAAACTAAAATGTTGTAAAAAAAAGAAATACATTTTTTTTCACTTGTATAAGTTAATAATATATGTTTTCGTAAAAACATCTCTAAATTATAAATATATTTATCACCTCAGTGAGTGAGTTGGTAAGCAAACACGCTTACTCAGCAGCAAACTAACAGCAAAATCAAAAGAATTTCCGATAATGTAATGACGTATGTATGACTTGATACTCAATAAATTTAGCAATTTTCTGACAACCAATATAAATAAAAAATAGTCTTTCAAGGTTAATTTACAGAATGGCAGAGGTTTACTTAGAATACCTCACTTTCAGAATAGACATTATTTTTGAAACTACCATTATTCTATACAATGGGAAAATTTATAGGCATAATATTTAAGTTAATAAATGTTTTCTTGATAGGGAAAAAATGGAACATTCGAATTGTATTTGGAGGGTGATGAAGGCGTATTCGAGGTGACTCCATCACGTGGAGTCAACGAGGCTTCGTTTCTCATCAGAGTCAGCGATTCATCATTTCTTGACTATGAACAAGTTACAGTTATGAATTTTTCACTCATAGCCAAGGAAACGGTGCTTTTGAATCCTAAAATGAGGTATAGCATAGACAAATATCAATTGCTTTAATTATTACAGTGGTTGTCATAGCAGGTGAATGTTATGTTAGTTTACTGATTCATAACTCTATTAATAAAACTGGTATCCAGATAATGACTAATGTCTTTCATTAATTAATAATCTTTTGTCTACTAATGTTTTTATAGTATTACAATCTTTTATTAATAATTTCACACTAGAATTCTCAATTTCTACCAGAGAGTGCATAAAAACTGTAAATTCCAAAAAAGAAAACTCAAGTAAATTAGCCATGAGTACTATTTCATCTCAATAAAGTTTTAATTAAATAATTTGTAGTGTTTGATGGATACTGTTTAATTTATCAATTAAAGAAAGCCATGTATTCATATTTATTTGTAGTACAATTATTTACAATATGACATTTTCAATATCTTTTCAGTGTGGTACCAATAACAGTACACATCAAAGATGGAAATGACAATTTTCCTGAATTCACGGAGCCAATGTATGATGTGTCAGTGCCAGAAAATTGTGGAGTCGGAACAACAGTAGCATGGGTTCAAGCTCTAGATGATGACTCTGGGAACTATGGAACAAGAGGCATACGATACACCAACTTGGGAGGAGGAATCGCTCATTTGTATGTTAACATTAACTTAGTCACATATTTTAATTACGGAATCCAGATTTACAAAAAAAAAATTTAATTCAATAAATAATTTTTCTCAAGATATCAAATATGATATTATCAATTTTATACATTTGTTATGATTATCGTCTTTCAGATTAAGCCTCAATGCTGTTTCGGGTATTATAACCGTAAAGCTTCCTGGTGGTAATAGTTTTGATCGAGAATTAGTCTCTCGGCATTTTCTGACAGTTGAAGCCAGAGATGACTTGGGCCAAGGAAACAGAAATACAGTCCAACTGGTTGTAAACATAGACGACGTCAATGATAATCCTCCAGTATTTCTTTTGAATAAGTATGAGGCAAGGCTTCTGGAGGAAGAGACTGAATTTGAATTGCCACTCGTATTAGAAGCTAGAGATGCAGATCTGAATGGTTCGTAAAAATATGTGTTTGTATATATGATAAGCTGTCATTCACAGTCGGATAAACTTCTAAACAACTTAAATGAATCCATGTCTATAGTTATCGAAAAACTGGGATCATAAAAAAACTTACTTTAAGTAAAATAAAACAAAACATCCTTCCTTTGATTATTTTGATTGTTGTAAAACACGTGAAATTTTCTATGTTGTCTGTTTTATTTTGAAGTTCTTATTATTGATTCAATCTCAATCTTCTATCTCTAAATTTACGCAGCAAAAATTGCCCTTCATGGAATTGTTACAATATAACCATTACATTGTATCAATTTACCTATTGTAATTACAGAACCATTCAACAATTCCATATTTTCAATCATTATTATGTTTCTTTTCCTTAGATCGGGTTTATATCTATACCTCATGTTGGGTGAAAATAATAGTTAGTCTTTTTCACTTTCAGGAACAAGAAATAGCCGCATTGAGTATTCTATTGTAAGTGGTGAATACAAAGATAATTTTACGATAGATTCACTGACAGGCATATTAAAACCAGTAGGCTTTATGGACTTTGAGCAATTACCAGGAGACAATGGAAATGTAAGACCTATTCAATTAACGGTAAGTTACTTTTCATTATAATTGTAATTAGTACAAAAATACATTCATCTATTTCTTTTCTCTGATATTATTGTCACACAATATAGTCGAGTTAACACTTAGTCTAGCTAAGAATGTATAATAATTTTCTATCAAAGCTATTTTCAATTAAAACACGTAACTCATTGACTATTCAGATAGGAATAAAATCAAATCTTAGTGTATATTGTAATCTTTTACTGTATATTATTGCCTTAACCGTCACAACGTCTAATTGATTTTTTAATAAGCTACTGCTTACTCTTGGGTTATAGGTAAGGGCGCGTGACTTTGGAATTCCTTCTCTCTCAGCTGATGTGCCTGTCACCATATACGTCCAGGATGTCAATGATTATGCACCACTATTCCAGCAGATGATCTACAAAAGATCTATTCCTGAAGATATGCCGGGAGGAACTCCTGTACTAGAGGTAAACAATATTTTCATTCTTCATCATCAAAACTCTGTCTCAATTTAGATTTTTTTAAAGTGATCTCATATTTGCATGTTTCTTCTATGTAAAATATTAGTTGAAAGTATGACGTTAATAATATTGAGCTGAGAAAATACTATACAACGGATAATAATATAAAGTTTTATTCTATTCTTAATTTTCACAGGTATCATAAAGAGTTCTCATAAACTATTTTGAATTTATATGCTTCTATATTACAAATACTAATA
>JAGVSQ010012896.1:0-11381 GCA_022683975.1 Rhyacophila evoluta
CAGTGTGCAATCCAATTTCACACTCTTGTTATTGTAGCGCTGTGAGTAAATTTTTGATGATGGGCTAATATGTAATTATTCATCTTACACCATATCACATTACTAGTAGAAATTTCTAAAACTCCTCTTCCACAACATCATTCCGATGGTACGTTGTATTGATTTAACCGTTATATGTATGACATACGTCATATTGGCTTAGACTCAAGACCATTATTGGACTTAATTGATCGAAGCAGAATCACCCTAATTTACTTGAAAATACCTCTATGTTATCTCTATTCTGATCACTACTAATTAATTACAGCAATGTGAACAAGATTAACAGATAATAGTCTCGCTCATTCGCTATAACAAAACATATTTTTTTAAATCAAACTATCGCGACTAAACAATAAAACTATCCATCTACCGACAAATTGGAGCAAATGAAAAGAAAAATTTAGGATAGTGAAAGAAGAGAAAAAATTAATCTGAGCAATTTATCAGTGCTCGTTTTAAATAAAAATTAAGGCTATATATTAAATGTGTATTTCAATTTTGCAAGATTGTAAAATACTATTTGACAGCTCAAATTAGCGACCGGAAGTTAATTGCTAAACAAAGAGGACAGTTTTAATTACGCCCAACCAAACGTACACGTAGACTCACAGCTATACACGTGTACGCTCAATTCTTTGTCGCGTCTAGGCAAATTACACCATCAGCATTATTTAATTTAACTTCTAGCTAACTTCTTTCGAATATTAAACTGTAAGATAGGTTTGAGTAAATTTAGAAGAAAGATATTAGTTTTTTAACTTTTCTACGGTGATAATTTCATTGCAATACAAAAAAAATATTATTTTTACTTTCAAAATGTGAAGGTGAAAGTTTTATTAACTTAACTTACTGAACATCCATGCATTGCGTTTAATGTCAACTCTTTTACAAGACGTGAACTCATGCCCTATTTGATCTGACTCACTCAGTGAAAGGAAAATAAGATTCGTACAGTTATATAATATATTAACAAAATAAACGGTAGATATCAATAACTTTATCTATATCAAGTAAAGTTTGATTCATCGTATATTATTTTTCATAATATTATTTTTACCATTGTTATTGTATTTCTTCACGCACTAATAACTTATGTTTTCTTTTATTACAACAACTATGTAAAGAATTGATACAACAATAAAAAATCCTTGCGTAAAAATTCAAAATGTTATAAACCAGGCACTATGCCCACATATAAAAATAATATCTACACCATATATAATTTTTTTCGGAAAGAATGAAAAGAAAAGTCTTTAAATGGCAAAATAATAAACATTTTAATATTTTTCTTCCACAAAATTGTTTTCAATATTTATTCGCGTATGATGACTCTAAACGTGTTTACCCAGCCGTTAAAAATACTCCAATGCGATATATGGCGCAGAGTATTTCATAGTAACATAACTTTTCCTTAATCTTTAATAAAAGTCAAATATTTTTTACATGTAATTGTATGTGAACTTATGGAGCAAAAATTTTCGTCGGATTGCGCAAAATGTTAAGAAGAGATTTCCTAATTTTTGATTTATGACATCCATTCAACTTTGAGCCATTATAATCACATTATTTTCACAAAGCATATAATTTTGTGAATATGAAAACAGACAAAAAGTAATATTAACCTCTGCTAGGGTAAATTTCTCTTTCATGGTGAGAACTGAACAAAAATAACTAATTTCGTATGAACCTTCCTAATATTGTCAACCTTTTCTTTAATTAATTATTAATCCTACCCATTTTTGTGTTATAAAGGTTCCTAGAAGTTACTTTTCTCTCGTAAAAGTCGTCAGTTAATAAGTATATAATACGATATGTATACCATCATTAGCTCACTTTAATTCTATTGAAAAATATATTATAGAAATGTTATTAAAACGATCATTGACTACATGAAGCAATGATCTAATGTAAGTTTGAATTAATAGCATTTTGAAGCTTCAATTAATTTACAGCAAAGAACATTTTTCAATTAAACAAGCGTTCTGCATTATTTTGAAATATTTTCAACACATTTTTTGGTGTATGTAAGGATGGAAGACAAGGATGTTTAACGAAATCATCAATTAGTAGACAACCAGTTAAAAAATAGTCAATATAAATAAAGAAAGGTATTCGTCACACTTTTATTCTATAAGTTTTCGGGCTAAAGGCATCTTAAAGCAAACCTAGCTTAACAAACGGTGATACATATCTATTGTTGAACGAAAATAGATCGACAATCACGTTGCAAGTATCACGTTCTATCGAAGAATTTAACTTGCAAAGCTACAAATTCGTATTTAAATTTAACTTTTCACTTTGAAAGAAGTATAGCCATAACATACATTTTGTCTTAAACAACTATTAAATTTATATTTATTTGGCTAAATAAAACACCAGTTCTAGTCGTCGTGTACTTCAAGATTCTATATATAAATATAATATATATTTCTACTTGAACCTGAAAATCATCCGGTAGACGTTTTTTATACCTGCTGTAAAATTTGTTGTGTATTTTTCATTCTCAATATTTACACATACAACATATATATTCATATTATAAAACATGATCTTTTTGCCTGTAAGCAAGTCTTCCCGTTTCCATTAACTCTGCATCTATATCAATAATGAAAGTAGTATCAGCTTATCATTAATATTATTCTATAATAGTTTTCTTAATATTATCTCATTTGTTTAAAGATTTTACAGCATGTTTAAGTAAAAAAAATATCTATTCATTTTATGTTTAATATTATGCATTATAGGTATTCACCAAAAGGTATGGCCTAATATACTTTTACGACCCTCAAAAAGTACTAGAAAAGGTTTATTTTTATGAATGAGATATATGCATGAATCCACTTTCAGGCCATTCGGCTGTGATTATTCAGCATTTGATATGCACAAGTATATTTTGTTCACTTTTTGATAGCAAAAATCATATTTCTAACCTTTCCCACAGCATTCACGACGGTTCAATTTTCTCTAAATTATTCATAAATTCAAATGTTTTACTTGAAGCTTTCAAAATTATTTCAAGCAGAAAATGTATTATGAAAGCTGAATATAGCGTTTTCATAATCGAATATTATTCAACAGTGCAAAACATTTTTTGAACCTATGCGAAACTATTTGAATAAGAAATTTAATTTCCAAAAAAATAATATTGAACCCCACAATTTTCCGAAATTTACTTTAAAATTTACGTATACATTAATAACTTTTTATGTGTACTGAAAGATTTTTTTAATTTGCTTTTGCTACTTCCAAAAAAATCTTTCTCACAATATTTCTTGAATCTTTATCGTCTATGGTTGTTTTTTTTTCCGATAGACCTTTCCAATCACTTTATTTAGAAAAAAAAAGTATTATAAATTTCTTTTGATTTATACTTTATCTAAAAAAATAAACTGATTCGTGAAAAAACTTTAAAGTTTAAGCGAGTGTAAAATTCACATGCCATTTGTCATTCGATTTATTTACTTCATATGACTGATAATATGCTTAGTGTATGCGTGTATAGTGATGAATTTAAACTATATATACGACTTCTTCATTTCGTATGTCAACTTTTCTTTCATCTTGTTTGCCTAATTATTTGGAACAGGTTCACTTCTAGTTTATTTTACAAGAATAAATTTTGTGCGTTCTTATTCGTTTTTTTATGCAGCATTCTACAAATAATTTAATGTTCATTTTATATAGTTATAACGGAATCCCTCCGATTGCAAAAGCGTGTTTTGCTACAGGTTTTAATTCACTAAGCATTTCTACGAAAGTAGCATTTATAAATATAAAAATAAGGATAACGGGTTTTTACGAGAATAGTTGAATTCCATAGAAAAAATCTTCCCATTCGTTTTATCTAATAAAAATTCAAAAGGGTATGCGATTATCATTTTTCTTGCAACCCGTACCATTTATATTAAAGAATGATATCATTTTATCTTTTTTCCCTGAAAATTTAATATCTGTATGTAATAACAGCAAATGGGAACTTTTTAAAACTATTTAGATTAGCAAAAAAAGATTACAATATATACAAATATATTATCAAACACATGTTTTTGCTGTTTCATAAAATAACGTCTGCGCCCACGAGCTACAAAAAGTTACAAAGTGATTTATTATTATATAGATGAAACATTTATCACCATACAAAATGTTTTTTAAATTTATTATGAACTTTTATGAAATTTCATTAAGTAAATGGAGTTATTTATCGAAAATAAAATTACAAATCTTAGATACTCGTATGCGTGTGTCATTAAATTTCATTCGAGATTTTGAAAGATACCCAAAACCTACGATTAAAGAATACTCCACGTCAATTACGTCACACGTCACAATATACGTTTTCAAAATTAGTCTGGAAATATCAGTCAGTTAGTATAAAAAATTAGTGCTGCAACGTAAACTATGTAGAGGAAGCATAATTAAAAATTTATTTTGGAAAAAAAACATTTTTATCTTGAAAATTTTAGAAACGGTAGGAAATCCATCGTAAAGTGAAATGAAAAAAATCAAAATTCTTCGTGTGCGGCATTTACGGCGAGACCTCTCTGTCCAAATTACTGTAACGGGGCATTTATAATTCAAAATTAAATAACTTAATAAAAAGCGTTTTCTCCGTTTCGTAGCTCCTTCCCTAAATAAGATAACATATTTAAAGGGTAGGCGTCTTACCTAAGGTGAGTGCTGGGAAGGGATGGGATAAACAACTAAGTACTTTCGTCTACGGGTTTATGAAGGGTTTGCGTAGTAATGCATATTTAAACAGGTCTGAGTTCAACTTTTTCGTGTCGGCAAATTCTCAGCAGTGTAAGTTTGGGTCATCTATTCTTTTGTTTATCACTTTCTTCTCGGGTTCGAACATGTTTCTTCAATTTTCGCAAGTGGTGAGCTCCACACCATGCGTACAAAACTCCGTTTCATTCTTATATTCCAAGTGTGAGAGGAGAAAAGGCCATAAAAACAATCGAAAAAGATAATATTTATTTCCCCAAAATGGGAGAAACTTGTAAATCTTTTATTTGAAAAAGTTTCCACTTTAATCTTTTACGCATCAAAGAAAATGTGTACTTTTATCGAAGAATATTGGATACTTCAGTTAAACACTTTTTAAAAAAATACAAATAAAACTGTTTATCGTGTCTCTAACTAAAATAAATAACTATATTTTCTTTCTTCAGCAAAAACATGATTTTCATTTCAAGATTATTATATTCATAGTTAGTATACCTATATAATATATCCAATACATATTATTATAATAAGATCTTTGTATAAATTGTATGTAGTTTTGCACAAGTATTAATCTTCTTTGCTTCTCAAATTGCTACAAAAATTCTTTACATTTAATTTTTTGTTCATTGCTAACTACAAGATAATATCGCCGAGTATTATAATAAATCCCAACAGTCAGACGAGAACTATAATAGCAACATTTGTGGAATATCTTGGACTTTCAGGTTTCCAACTGTAGTTGTATTAAACACTTGCATTATATTGGTGATGTTTACAGATTTGACACGTGTCCTTATAACAGAGCAACCAAAATCTCATCATTCTAATCAACCGTGAATAAGCGCCGTTGAATCTGGGCTATTGACTATATTATTATATTACATGTAAAACTTAATTAAAAATAAAAGAATCTCAGCCATTATTGTCCCTACTTCAAGCTAATAATTGTATTACAGTCTTAAATAAGCTACCAAATATTAATCTCACGGGACAGTTGATTAATTATCGGAATAATTTCTTAATTTAAAAAAATATTAAATGATCAAAACAGTGCTTATTGTAAGTGTTTACAGTAAATACGTTTTATATTGTACTCAGCTAGACTAATTTGGCAAAAAAATAATGAGTATTATTCCACTATAAACGTAGAGCTAATAACTCGATAAATAATTGAATTTTATTAATACACTTTGAATAATACATTTGATTTTTAAAATATTAATATAATACGTACATACAATATTTTTAATTATTTTGGAGTAGAAATATAACGATACTTGTTTAAATGCCATTAAAATAAATCTATATGAGATTTTTCCTATAAATTTTCTAAAAATACAAACTTTCATCTCTAAACATATATTACTTATTATACACGTGGCATGAAATATAATACTAAGTCCTGGGCATTAATTACGTTATAACTGAAGTAATATTACCATATTTTATTTGATTTAATATTAGTTTGTTGTCATGGTGGCTGGGTTGTTGAGGTTGTGGATAATTATAAAGATGTAAACACATATCTCTCAATATGAGCCCTCCCAATATATATATCCATATACTCCACTAGGATATAATAATAAATGGCGGATATACAAAATAACATTATTTACATATAAATAATATAATACAGAAAACACACGTGTATTATGTAACAATAATATACGTGTCCATCCAGGAACTATCTAAGGTCAACTGTTTTACTTTCAACATTTAACAACTAGAGGCTAAAAAACTAATGATGAATAAAAATAATTTGAACAAATAATTAGTTTGAATATATCTCAGGCAAAGCAGGGTAATAATGCTAGTTATAGATAACAATGTGCTTGATATTATTTCAAGCTTTAAGCTTTTTACAAAAAGATACAACAAAATAGTCATCGTGTAATATTATAAATTATAAGGCAAAACATGTATTATTAAAACGATAAAAATCTATAACTTATAGAATATCAAGTTAATGTTTTTCTCTTAATCTTTGATACTGTGGATATATATACTTACACGCATGCATGGCAGCTACAAAAGCTCAAGCTCAAAAATTTTCAGACAGAGAAATAGCTTTAATTTTTAACATCATCCCCTACTACGTTAAACTAATCGTTGCATATTTTAGTCGCACGTGCTAATGTTACGTGGCATCTACACTATTAACTAGGTGCCGGCGAAATGCCTTCGCGAGTATTGAGAAAAGTAGCATTATCATCTACATAGCAATATGCAATAGTTTTATTTTATTTATATTTTAATGCGTATTGAAGCTATAATGCTGAATGAATCCCCCGCAGTATTCTGATTAAATTTTCCCCAATACTGAGAAACCTTTGTTGAAATAATATGTTTTCAAATATTTTATGTTTTAACAAGAACTCTTGTTATGTTGAAGACATATCCAACTGAAAAAATATCTGTATATCCCACATATATTGTATTATAAGACTACATTGATGTTAAAAACCCTTTAATTGGCCAAGTTTACGAAGAAAAAAAATCATAAGTAAATAACATTCATAAGAAAAATTCAAACATAAAAAGCTATTTCCTTTCGCTATGGAAACCACATCTCAATATATTTTTAATACATATATTTTTATAATCAATATATAATACAAATAAAGTCCACCATGTAATACCATGTAAATATTTAAGCTACAAAAATAATTGTTTGAGTATGACTTGTTTAAACATTTTTGTTATCAGTACGAAATATTTTGACCCACAAAACTCATCCTAATATTTATATACAACATATATGGTAGAGTGTAAATATTGTACGTATAATTTAAATTAATTAACACTGTTTTTGATTTTGCGTGGGCGTAACGTGTAGTTTACTCAATATGCGTATGTAATAAATTCGGATTAGCTAATACAAAAACCTTTGACAAAAGTTTTCGAAATTCATTATACACAACGTAATAATACTCATTCCAAATTACCTTTTCAGCCCTACCTGATAAACTTACCTTGTCCTCCAGTTTCTTGTAAAACGTTAAGTGTTCACTGAATGGTAGCAGGTACCCTCTTCTGGTAGGAAACGACCTCATTACGCGACTGAGATTCTCACATAGTCTTTTGAATAAATCACCAGCACCCGTAAAGTTTGTTTTAACCCCCAACTACATAATATGTGATCCTGATAATGTTAATTTATACGCACTCGTTTGGCATACGAATAAATCCATTCTTTGCCGCAAAGCTCTTGGGCCAATATAGTTATAAACTTTCTTGAAAGTTTGACGAGGCTTATACTGTTGAGCAAATAAATCTCGTCACTATTTCTGAAGTCTAGACATCAACTCTATAACACAATGAGGACATGACTCTCGTCAATGAGGACATTATTAACTGACAAGTATACTGTACTTATTATTAGTACACATCAACAGTCAAACAAACTAACCACGTAATGTCTAGACATATTAGATTATATTTATTTTTAATTCTACATATTTTAAGTGTAGATACGTGATAATTATTCAAAAGTAATATTTCAACATGTTACATGCTTAGTTTTTGCCATGATTGCTCTGAAATTGTAGGGTAAACGGATCTCTGCATTGTCTTATTTTAGAATATTTTTCAAGAAAATTTGTTTGGTCCAATAGGCATTTGCTTCTGCATCTTTTTTTTTAAGTTTTAAAAATCTAGCAGCTGTTTTATAATGTTAATGTATTCGGCAGCTGATAAATACACAACATTTAAGAATTCTTCTTTTTTTTAGCCTTAAAATTATTTAACCAAGTTTTATACACGTTTTACTAAAATTGCATAAAAGGGGTTTTGAATGGATTATTTTTATGATGAGTATTTCAAGAATTCACGAAAGAGAGTCAACGAGAACATTATAATCAACTCAAAACTCTTTGACACCAGCAGCTTCCTATCGCACGTGACGTTTTTGATCTTGTTCGTTTCACTTTTAATTCCACTTCCACTTAAACATGCATGCTCACACGGAGTAATGGCTAACTTTACAGTTGTAGAAAAACTGTACAAGAAATATGACGGGAAAAAATAAAGAAAACTTTACATTATATTTTATATTTAAATATATTTGGCCGAGCTAGTGGATACAAACAAGACCTGGGTGGATAGCTATCGACGGGGATTCTTATATGCAGCTTGAAGTGTTCATATGCTCTACTTTGTAATTAAACATGTAAGCAGAAAATACAAAATTTTGAGTATATTCATTTCCACAACATAAAATCTTATCTTTAATAGATCGTCTATTTTTCATAAGGATCAGGTGTCAAAAAAATACAAGTTGTGACGATTTTCAGTAAAATATCTACTTCATCATCATTGCATATCACTCGATTGATCAATCTTTTGATTCCAATTATATATGAAATAAAAATGGAATCCACTTTCTATCCATTTGATCTTTAAATTATATTTCAACTTTATATTAATAAAATATAAAACCCTAGGAATCTATTACCAAGTACGAATTTATAAGTGAGTTATGTATGCATGTACGCGTATTTTTCTTGCGAAAAAACATTTGTATTTGACGTCAATATATATGTATGGAAAATTCAAAAAAATTTGGGGCCTATAATTAATTTTTAAATTTGATATTAAAAAAAAAATCGTGAAAAAAACTTACGTCTTTTCTTGTCGAAATATTGCTTAGGGTATTTTAAATTTAGACTCAATTTAACCAATTGGTTATTCTTTTTATTAAAGTTCATTACTATCAAGGTTTCTTTTAATGGATTCGATTTGGTTCTGTGTAATAATTTCAGAAAACGTCTTATTTGTTTTGTTTAAAAAGTTCTTTGGAAAAAAAATGTAATGACTTTATACGGCTACGCCAAACTCTGGGCAAAACAAACGGCTATTTATGTTGATAATGGGAGTAAGTACTACGTAACTAGTTCAATTTAAGAGACGTATCTTGTGATTGATAGACTGTTGGCTCATACTAAGCCAAGGGTGTATAAGTAACACAAATCCACACCAAAACTATTTACCGCATCTTGAGACTTGCTAAAGTTATCCACCCTAATGGAAGTACGTTGATTAAAAATGTATGCTGTTCTGTGCAGAATCAAATTGGATTTCATAGGTGCTCTTTCCGTGCTAAAAGCAGCCCACGGCGAGTAGTTTTAGATGAACGCCATCCCGCTATGCAGCTAAATCGAAATAGATGTGTATTTATTTTGATGGAAAATACTCGCAACACGTAAAAATAACAAGTTTCCTGTGATCAATCGTACATAGTAGCGTTGAAACACATAAACTTTTAAAAGCCATACAGTGATATTTTATATTTTTAGATATGATTTAAAATTACCTTATAATAAATATAAACGATTTGTCTCGCCGATAACGTAATTGATAGCGTACACGTCTAGCGATCCGGGGAATACGGTTTCGATTCCCCATCTGGCGGATTTTAAAAATCCGAAAGTGCAGCACTGGAGAGTTGCAGATTGTTGTTATAAAACGCCAAAAATGCAGTTTTAGATGCAACAATGTACGTATGTTCACAAATAAAAACTTTGAAACTTGAAATACAACTAAGTCAATCAATAGCTATTTTGTAGGCCTGCAATATATGGGAAGTTTTCTAATATGACCAAATAGGACAATAAAATAAATATTTTAAATTAATAACAGTATTTTTAATACATGTGAGGTTTTTTCAATAGGCAAAATAGTTATAACTATGCAATGTCATATTTAATGCATTTTCGTAAAACCCACCACACAGGAAAGATACGTTGATGACGTTAACCATTCACATTAAAAATTATGTCTGTTACATACAATATACTTTAATATACAATAAATTTCAAAATTTTGTTTGGATCTAGGTTTTGAAATTTAACAGCCGAGTCAATAAACACAATGTCTTGTTTAAACGTTAATATTAATCGAAAATACGCTTATACATGAAATTTATACCGACGTATACAAATACAAGAAAATAATAATATAATTTATATGGTCAATATGATGTACAACATAGATTTTTTATGATAGAATGGAACCCGTGCTTCAACTCAATAATGATAATAACATTCATCATGGATAATTGATAAAATCTTATATTGACAAAATCCGTGCCGTATTAAATACAATTTATATGTGTCTATTACTACATGATTCAAAACTGTTTATACATAATATATATTGAAACCCTCGGTTTCTCTCTCTAGTGGGTCCCTGGGAATTGAAGGCAAATAATTATAGGAAGGATGCGGGATAATAGTGATTCTGAGAAAGAATTCGAAAATAAAAAAAAAGAATTGTTACGTAACAAGTAAAAATTTACAGGATTTAAAATATCGACGTTTGTATCATGTTCGAAAATGGAGTTGAATGGCTGACAAAAAGAAATGTGTAAATTGCTTGCAAACGGTCTTTAGTTTTATAGCGCATATGTATGGATCATATACAGTCTTTTTTTTACTATTCTTAACAATTTAAATTAATATATGATTATTCTAAAGTATTTGAAACTGGTAAACTTCTATATGTGAGATCACTGTTGAGCGTGAGTGTGAGCGAACATAAAACATACTATGTATAAGATATTTTCGCTCACTACCCACATATAATGTAGCCTGAAGATGTCGAAAGGCGAAACCCGG
>JAGVSQ010012897.1:0-11380 GCA_022683975.1 Rhyacophila evoluta
CCCTACCGATATTTTAGAATGTGCTCTAGAGTACAAAAAGGTTGGGAACCCCTGCTTTACAGAGTGACTTAAGCCAAAAAGTCGAGTTACGTGTTTCTGCAATATTGACGACAATATTCTTGGTAAATCAATTTAAAGTTAAAATTATGGTTTGTTACATAGTTATTGATTCTAACTATTCTAGTAGATATGTTTTTACCATGTCCGCTCCAAAAGTGGGGCATATAAATCTCCACAGTTTGAAGATGTCTACTCCAGAAATAGAGTGCATATATGAATATCCGCAATGCAAGAACTATATTGATATTTTTATAAGGATTGCAACCTCAGTCAATTTTTTGATCTATTCGGTATCCAGTCCTGTATTTACCAAAAGTTTTTAGCAGCTGTAGGAGTCGAATCAAAAACCCCGGCACCGAACCCGCACTTTACTCTCTCAGCTACCGAGATGGCATATCATAATGACCAATAATATAATACACTATAAATTTTGTGGTTAATGGCTAGAAGGTTTCACGTGGACAAATCGATGCCAGGAGATGTGCTCACATAAAACGTGGGCACAACCATACATCAGTAAGTCCTACCTCATGGTCTCCTCGAGTTGACCACTAGGTAATGCAACAGTATTTATAGCCAACAGCAGAGCGTTGAAAGACTCAGAGGTCATGAGCGCAGGGTTAATCACCCGCCTCCTTAAATCAAAAACGATTAACAAACTGGTCCAAACACTTTGGACTGCCATGGAGGCGCCATTTGGTAGCTATATGCTCCATTTAGGAAGCAAATATGATGGAATAAGAAAATAAATTGTAGTGAACCCTAAACGGTACGTATATGTGCCGTGAATAGTTTGTAAGCTGATAATTTACTCAATGAAGTTTATTACAAATATTGTCAAATGTCTCACTAGACTGACTAGTATATATAAATTATTGTATTTCGTAGTATGAAGTGCATTGCTTGACAAACAAGTTGATACATAGAAGATGGTAGGTAAGTGATCATTGTTACTCGACAGTTTACCGACAACGATGTCAACACGCAATCTTTGCGAGACATTTTAGCCGAAGTGATAAAACTTAGTCCAAAGCTGAGTGCTGACAGACGTTGAATCACATCGTAAACATTGAAACTTCCGTAAACAATAATGTTATGAAGTTACGCCTTCTAATGTATCACAGAACATATAATTACATTAATGTCATCTATATCTTCTATTTGGCGGACTATATATAACAAAATAAAAGTTTTTCGTTTAACTAATCAAAAAAAAATATGCCACTGTTTTTCTTTACACTCCGCATCCCAGTTTTATAATTATACAATTCTTATATCTGTTAAAATATAAATTAGAGTAATTTACCGATATTTTTTTTTACCACGATTACTCTGAACAGTTGGATCTCCACAATATACAGGCAATTTGTGATAAACATTTTTTTTAAACAGTTTATTCTCAACAGTTATTTTTTAAATTACGTTAAATAAATTTTTTGGCATACAAAAGTCTCTGAGTGAAAAAAATGTCGTTAAAACTAATATTAATTGTCTCCCCGGGTAACGTAGACGCCTAGCAATCCGGGGAATGCGGGTTCGATTTCCTTTCTGTCGGATTTTAAAAATGCAGAACTGAATGCCTATTAGTCTGACAAACAATTCTCTTGAAAAATTATCTGTCAAGGCGTCTTCACATTGCGAAGATCCATATACTCTGTTTTCGGAGTGGGTATCTTCACACTGCGTATATCCATATACTCCATTTTAGAAGCGAATTTGGTATAAATAAAAAAAATATTAGTTGAGTTTGGATTTACCTGGTAAAAAAATATGTTATAACGTTTGAATGGTCAAAGTAAATATGTATGATAATATTGGTCTAAATACTTAATTAAAAACGAAAAGTATGATACATAGTTATTATTAAATTCACAACGAAGAAAGGAGTTGTTATTAAAATTTGTCAAAAAAGTGCTTGTCTGGAATTTAAAACAAATTTTCTGCATTTTATTTTATACGTTTTCTCAAAAGACATTGATTTATTACGCTTTGTTTTGTTTCCTTATGTTTTTGTTATTTTACGAGGTGAAAGGAATACACACGACATTGAAAATATTTTTCCATTGTGAATCTGCACAACGTTTTTGAACGCGAACTAAAGTTTGAATGCTAATTTCTTTTAAACGAATAATATATTACACTCGTTGTGGTCCAATAACGAATTTATCATTTTAAAAGAAAATATAATCTGTATATCAAATATACAATATAGATTTTTAAGCCGTTATATGGTATGTGGATATAAATCTTCGCAATGTGTAAATATATATCTTGACAGATTACTT
The DNA here is from genome assembly GCA_022683975.1 of Rhyacophila evoluta. Taxonomy (NCBI): domain Eukaryota; kingdom Metazoa; phylum Arthropoda; class Insecta; order Trichoptera; family Rhyacophilidae; genus Rhyacophila; species Rhyacophila evoluta. The sequence continues at coordinate 2,346 of JAGVSQ010012897.1, forward strand.
TTCACCAGAATTGCTTGTCAGATAATTGTTCAACCCAGATGTATAAATTGAGCTCGCATTCTAGGATGCTAGGTGCGTACGCTAACCTATATGTTACTGGAGAGATAATTTTTAGATTGAGCGATTAATTATATATTTATGTTTAAAATTATATAAACTTCTTATTATGACTGATGTGATAAAATGAAAGTTCATGATGCTATTGATTAAAACTTTATACAAATGTTTTTGATAAATATTTCATTACAAATAGCATATGTTGACATTCTCAAATATATTGATGCAAATATTGTACTATTTATAATAAAAAAAAAATCCAAAGCATTTTGGACGGAAAATAAATTTTATATAAAATATATCTGAACGCTATTATGCGAGTATAGTACAATGAAAGTTACAAAACGGACAAGATGTATTATTTTTAAAGATGTACCGGTTTTTTAGGAAACATAATATTTCATTGACATTATATATTGTCTTGGCACTATTATGAATGGTGTTAAAAAATAAAACATCTTGATATAATGATTTGTACATAGCTATAAAAAAAGTGTTATTGTGTTTAGAAAGATAAATATGAATAAGAACCTTTTAACTTTTATATGAAGGATTCTGTTTTACGGAAACCGTAGAAAGAGGCTCTAAAATATATAAAAAGAAGTTTTATCAGATAATTGTCTTTAATTAAAAGAAAATAGCTTTATTTATAGTGAGGTACAGTTTAATTTTGACCCACTATTTTCTGTCATCCGCATAGCGTATCGGTTAGCGTGCGCGCCTTGTAATCCAGGGAATGCAGAATCAATTCCCACACCTGTCGGATTTTCGAAAATATAAAAACGCAGAGCTGGATGCCCATTGGGTTGAGAAATTTTCACGACGTCTTCGTATTGGGGAGATTCATATACTCCATTAAAAACTTAATAATAAAAACAGTCTTGAATAGATATTTATTTATAAATCAATAAAAAAGGGTATTTTCAAATCATTTCATTGAATAATTCGATATAATTATAATATTAAAAAATACGGAATAATAATATTTCAGTAAATATTGTTTGAATAGTTATCCTATACTTTATAACGAAAAAGGACTACAGGATTATTTAATCGCCCCTACGAAATATATCCAGTTAATACGAAAATGTTTTTTGGTAATCATAAAGGACTACTTTCCGTATTGGATGCGTCACGTGGAGAGGTTCACAAGTTCTGAGAGCCGGCATTTTCTTGAGACGCCGACAGACTCTCGCCCCAAAAAGGGCTCCATCCAACCTTTCACGTTTACTTCGAGCCCATTGTTAGCTGATTGTGAATAATGATCTGAAATCATACGAAAATGTAACTGTGGTTCACATGACGTGAGAAAATATATCCTATCACCGTTTTGTGAGTATCGATTGGATAAGTGTTGGGTTACAGTGAAAATATTGACACTTATTGAAAGGTAACGTATTTTTATTCAAAGTAATGATTTAAATAAATAATTTAAGCTAGAATGGTAACAATTTAAATGTCAATTGACAGGAAAAACACGAAGAGAAAATTTTGGTTTATTATCTGTTAATATTAACAATTATTATAAATACAAGTGGCATAGCTGCTAAGGAGCAGTTGGAGCAATTGCTCCGGGCGCACGATTGGTAAAGAGTGGAAAATTATAAAAAATAACGTAAAAGTATTACAATAACCACTTTTGGAACAAATAAAAATTTTAGTTAGCGTGTTAGTTAATGAGACAAAGATATCGCTTACATCTATGAAAATTTGATTCAGTGGAAATATTTATCTATTGTATATAAATATAAATAGAAAAATTTGTGGTGTATGAAAAGTGTATTTTATAATATATGTATGTTATGTCTGTCCGGTAGCGTAGAGGTTAGCATCCGTGCATAGTAATCCGGGGAATGCGGGCTTGATTTCCAGATTTTTCGTTTTTTTAATAATCTAAAAAGTGCAGGGCTGAATGCACATTGGGTAAATCAACTGTCTGACAAAAGATAATAGTGGAAAAATCAGGTAAGACGTTTTCACATTGCGGAGATTCATATGCTCCACTTTGGGAGAGTTACGAACATGATGAAATAAGAAGAAGAAGATTATAGATAGTTTAAAAAAATATTTGCCGATTATTAATATTAAAACAAATAATAATATTATCTGTCAGTCAACGAAGTAAACGAGAACATGCGTGGTTGTCTTGTTAAATTTGCACAGACAGAGTTATTCATGTAGGATCAAGTAGAGTCCTTTATTGTTCAAGGCGTGATGAGTAATCAAGTGAAATATTGATCAGCTATACAAAAAGTTCGCAGCCTCATTTAAAATTTACAAGCCATTTAATTTCAATAGATCTTTTGTAAACTTTTACTTGATAGGTCATAGCTTTACTGAAAGGCATTACTTACTGGAGTTTCAAAATTAAACCATTTAATCCGATCAGAGGTTTCAATATGATACTGAACATTATAACCAGGTATTAAAATTTTAATTTAATCTCTGTTTTCAATCTTATTTCCCTCGTTGGTGACTAATGCGAAAATTTCTAGGATTAAAGTATGTACATTTCTTTCAAACCAGCCGGAGAAGTTTTCGTTTAAACCGCTAGAATATTTTATGAAAGTTTTCGTACACTTGTGCTTTACTGCGACGGAGGACTTTTATCCCATAATTTGTATTTAGAATTCGTTAGAGAGAACTCAGTTACGTTTGCTTAAGATTGTAATTGATAATTCGTGTTTTCGGAGACGGCTCGCTGGTTTTCAATAATTTTATTAATATTTTTAAAGATTTCTGAATGATTTCCTGTTAACGAACCGTCAATTTTACGGATATTTTCACAATGGTTTTTACTTTTACTGTATAATAGTTATATTATATTCTATTAAATATTTATTTAAAATGAGCAAACTCCACTTTCCTTTTTAAATGAAAAGTTACGATGAGTGAGATTTAATAACAGATAAAAAATACCTACAGAAATATGTATAAGACGTAAATTGCATTAATTGGATGATAAAACAACAATAGATTAGTTCAAAATTTGATCATAAACATGTCAATTAATTATTATTCTTAATATCACGGCAATTTTTACCAAATACAATTTCCAGGAATATAATTGCTTTTAACATTCTCTTAATTTTACCTATAATGTATTCTTTACGAATAGAGATACAATTATTTAATTTAATTTGAAATACTATAGTGACTGTTTAAATAACTTCAATATTTGTATTTTTTTCACCAATAATTTAGAGTTTATATATATACAATTATATTATAAAATATTTATTCTTATTTTTTCATATCCGCTCCAGTGGAGCATATAGATATCACGTGCCATCTGTAAGAGTCCCTGTCGCCCGTCAGTATTCTTGGGTCCCCCTAGATCATACCTTCATCTCGTAACTTCGCCAAATACATTCTATAGATAGTATTTAACAACCTTCCAGGACGCTGAAAACTGCTTGGCTTGAATAATAGGAAGGTCACGCTCAAACTCTTTTGAGGCATCTATAATATGTGGCCGAGCCAGGTCCAGCGTCGTAGCTTCACTTTGTCAGTGATAAGTGGCTGCATGGTCCATTCACTTATCTTATCATTTCGAACGAAATCATACCACCGTATCTTCAGAATCCGCCGCAGGCACCTATTCTGAAAGCTTAGAATACGGTTACTTTGGGAATTTGTTGGTTGCCACGTCTCACAAATGTAGAACAGCATTGACAGAATACATGAATCGAATAGGCGGTATTTGGTATTTCTCTTGTATAGCTTGGACTCCCAGACATTTTACATAGAATTGAAGGTTGCTCCAGCAATCCCTATTGGAATAGCGAGCTCATTTTGCAAAGTGCCATCTCCCGTAAGGTGTACCCTCAGGTATCTGAAACTATCGACACTCTTGATGCTCTGTCCGTTGTTAGTCAAAGGATAATCAGGATCCGGGTAGACATGGTTGCATATAAAGTTCCTCTTTTTGTATAAATGTTTAAACCAATGCGAGACGAATTTTCATGTAGCCTATTTTTAGTAAAATATTTGTAATATGCACAAAATACTTTTGCGTAAAATATTTGCCAGTGTCAAATCAAACCAACAAATACAATATAACATCACAAAGAAAACTTATGCATTACCAATAATTTAAGTTTAATCGTTGTTTTCGTTCGTATAACACACAGAACACGGTTTCGCGTTTAGGTTTGAAGTCTTAATCACATTATTCGATTTTAATTCGCAAATATTCCTAGTGTAACGAACTTAACGTACATATTATATCAAAAGTTAGGTGAAGGTAATAAATAATTATTCCAGGCACGTAAAAGTTCTCAGTTTAACGTAGTAACGTCGCCGTGTACAAGTAGAGCCCTACAGTCAAGCATCGTAGCGACGCCATTCATGATGGGTGGGGAATAATTTTACTTGGCGTAGCGGGGGCCATAATTTGTCTCGTGAAATTAGTATAAGTAATTCTAGCTATTTAAGTTTTTAACTTCGTCGAGACGAATATGATTTTCCACAAAATTTGTTCGTGGAAATGTTTGCACGTTAATGCCAATATTAAAGCATACGCATTAGGGCAGAAATGAGTTTTTGATAAATGAAATTTTTGATCGATACTGCAATATTATTTACAATTGAAAAAAAGTCTTGTCAATAGTAAAAATACTGTTTTAATTATAATTTTTGGTAAAATTTATTAGCATATCTGCTAAAAACGTACAGTATATATATATCAATGTAATGTGAAGCTATCCACTCCAGAAATGAGATGGTTAAAACCAAAAACGCTACTGTCCGTATCAAAATCATTAAAGTGACTCACTCATATTGTATTAATCTTAGACGTATTAATGTCTGCGTTATCTTATATAATGCCTATAACAGTTTATTTAAACGCAAATATTCATGGTAAAGTATTGAAATAAGTAATTAAAAAGCCACCATTGAATATATTTGATTTTCAGCAATATTTCTTTGATTAGCATTTTTGCTTTTAACTCCCTCAAATGATAAATAAAATGCAAATATATGCTTTGAAAGAGATGTGCAGCATGTTAAAAATTTATAGCGACGACAATATGTAGGAACACGTTACTTGATTTGTTGGCTTAAGTCACTTTATAAAATCTTTTTGTTTTTTTTTTTTGCAATCTTTCTTATCATGGGCATATTTTCGTACCAACATATATAGTTTTAAATATGTAAAAATTATCTCTTGATGAAAAATATTTTATTAAGTGACTTAAATAAAAAAATCGAGTTACGTGTCCCCGCAATATTGGTGATGATATTTAATAAGCAAAGTATTTATTAAGCCTTACAAATTTAGAAATAAATAGTTCAAGCGTATATATATCTTTTAAGTGTTATCTATATATAAATATATATATTTTAAGTTATGTTCGCTTCCAAAGTGGAGAATATAGATCTACACAGTGTGATGATACCCCTGAAATAGGAGTATATGGATCTCCACAATGTGAAGATGCCTTGATATTTTTGTCAAAAAATTACTCAACCCAATGGGCATTCAATCCTGCATTTTCGGATTTTTTAAAAATCTGACAGATGGGGAATCAAACCCACATTCCCCGGATTTCTAAGCACGCACGTTACCAACTACGCTACTGGGGAGACAGGTTACTAAATATTTATTTTCATAACTTGTATAAAAGAAAGAATGAATAAAACTTTGAATGGTTTTTGTAAAAAAAATTTTCTTGGTCATGTGATAGGAGGACTTTTTTTCTTTTTACTTAGTATAGTTTTTTTTGTAGGACCAATTCGGCATTCACCCGAATCTTTATGTAGCTTTCAATACTGTAGAAGTTCTTTTTCAAAAATAATAAAAAAGGGGTCTCACGTAGATCCTTCATGCAAAATATGCGAACGGCCCTTGAGCAGTGGGCGCAAACAATGATTGTGATAAAACTTTTACATTTCGCAAACAACAGCCGACTCAAACGAAGCATATATTAAATGGTAATCTAATATTAACTTTAACACTGCAAAAACAGGTCGACTCATTTATATATTTATAAATGACTTTCTGCATGTTAACCATAAATACGATGTGCCAATTCGTTATCAATGTCGTAAATAAAAATACAATTTTGTTCGATTGTGTACAAACAATTGATACAACAAATAGAGAAAAGATAGTCAGTTGTATTTTGGAAAATATCAGGTATGAATTGATTATAATTATAAATTGGAATTGATTTGTTTAACCTGAATATTAGTGATTTCATAAATATAGTTTCGTAAATATTTCCACTGCCGATAATTTGTTATAAAATTGACATTTATGAATGTCGCTTGTATCATTATTCGTTAAATTTATAAAGTTATCATGGCAGTATTAAATTTTCATAAAAAAAGCTTATAATTAGGAATTAATTTAGCAAGTAAATTTAATTAGTTTTAGATATGAACACATTCCATCTCCAACTAGTAGTAGAAGTACCGAACTGAATTAGTTATCAACCGCTTGCCACACAATTTAAGTTCCAAAGGATCCAAATGGTTACTCGTCGGGTCATTTCACGGCTTGGGTAAGCATTCGATGTTGTGAAAATTGTACATTTATTTTGATATATAAATACATGTGTAAGGTACAACTGATTTTGTTTTGCAACATTTTTGATAACTAGTTACTACCAATTGACAATTTTACAAGAAAGATTTATTATCTTCGAGTACGCTAGCATTTGGTCTTGCCGATCTTGACACATGTAGCCTGAAGGAAATACCACGTCTCTCACACGTGTTATTTACTTTTGGCCCGATCCACGTACCACGTGTATCACACGATATTGTAGGCTAAGGGGTTAAATTATACTGGAAGAGTTCGAGCATCTGTGATTATTTAAAGCCGTAATCTAGAAAGTTAGAGTAACTTCTTTGATAGTTGATAATTCTCAGTATATTTTACTAATATATTTGGATAAACGAGGTATAAATAGTTTACATTTTTTATAAATATCAGCTAAAATAAAGATATGTAGGTTAGGTTTAGACTCTCTTCTAGCATCCGTAACACATGATCAGGCCAGTTCCAGCGATACAAGTTCACTATTGTACTAGTAGTAATAAACAGTGTTCTGAAAGGTCTTTTTTTGGCGTAGCTACGTGATGTTGATATCTGGGAGGACATAACAAAGCTGACTGGTGACAAAAATTCTAAAAAACATCATACAGTGTTTATATTATGTTTTATTTAGAGAGCGAATATGGAAAGAAAAAAGATATTTCACATGTTTGTTTCTATTGAGAAAGAAGATAGAAATTGGAGATGTTCCAACTAGATTGCGTAAATAATAACACTGATTTTTTTCAATATTCGCAAAAAAGTAACGTGTTTTAATGGGGGGAGTATAGTGCATCCGATAAAAACAACATAATATTATACAATATGTAAATATATTAACACATTGTTTACGGTGTTTACAAATTTGTGCGTATCTGAAACCTTTTTGTTGTGGCGGTGTACATACTTTTGCGCATTTCGGTCATGTTCAACATCATTTATATAAATCAAATGTTTGGTTTTATTAACACGCGCTTCACATTTTGGAGTTTACTTTAGGTTGATTAATTAATGCATTTTAATCTCACCGTCGGCAGGTTATATTTTTTTAATAAATAGCAATAATATTATATAGGTAATGATTTTTTGTCCGTTTAAACAGTATGATGTTTTAAACGGTTTATATTACATAGAATTTGACGATCGCTTTCAAATACTGCGGGTACCTTAATCTATATATCCCAACTAGTATTTGTCAGAAGTGACGGAAGGACGACGCCAAACCGATATCCGTTACCCCGAAGCGGTTTTTTTATGCCAGCAATGTTCAATAAATGGAAATCTCTCGTTATTTCCCGCCCAAATGGTAAACAGTGCGTTGCATCCCGCGCGTATAGTTCGAATTTTAAATTAAGTGTTCGTAAATCTTGTAACACGGCCCATCGTAATAGCTGAACATCGCTGAAATTTTCACGCGAATATTTCGCAATTTTTCACCGAGTGCTATCAGTTCTATCGCATAAATATTTGAAAATTCTACAGCCTTTTATCGCGAGTTCTCTCTTTTATTCAAAAGAGTGCGCGACTAAAAACATCGCTTTAGGTAATGTATGCTTCTATTTTAAAACGTATGTGGCTTCCTTTTCCACCTAAAAAAATCTTTACATTTTCCTTTAACTCTTTGCTCCTATGCCTACCTACTGAATTATAATATAACATAAATATGTATCAAACGTATACTTATTTATATTCTCTGTAGACTTGGACGTGATAAATATATTTTTTTATTAAAAGCGATACGTTTTCCGCTTGTTTCCAGTTAAAATTGTAAATAAAAGTATTGTTATATTTGAACAGTTTTTTTGATATATAAATTTTATATAGTTCAGTTGGCTGAAACGTTACGGAAATATAAGTAAATAGGTACTTATTATTCCGATAGATAGTGTTGGATGACAATACACAATCGAAATACGAATTTTTTAAGTTATTTTTTTTAATTCGAACTAATCAATGTATTCTCTAAATGCCGTATTTTTTTATTTATTATTGATTTGTATTTTATTTATTAAAACGTTTTAAAAATAATAATACATTGGATATGTGTTTTCATTAACAATCGACTGTGGAAAGAAAAAATGAAATAACCCTCAAATTATTAAAAATAGCTTTTGTTCGATGATCAGAATGTATAGAGCTTATTACACGTTCTATCAAACGGATGTAAGCTGAAAATGCCGAATTTGTGTCTAAATTTAGCTTTTGAGTTTGAAAAATAATGCTTTGTGAAATAAGATAAGGAAAAAGGGCTTCTATCTAATCAATTTTATTCGATTTTCCTAAATAACTTATTAAAATAGTACGATAATGAGTAAATAAAATACCAGTTTTAGTTTTCATGCACTCAAGGCTGTGCTAATGTAATATTTTGACTTCATTAAATCATTAAATAAACTCTAAATTATTTAAAACTGGTAAACTTCCATATGTGAGA
>JAGVSQ010012898.1:0-11379 GCA_022683975.1 Rhyacophila evoluta
CCCAATGGGAATCCAGTCCTGCATTGTTAGATTTTTTAAAAATCCAACACCAGATAGGGATTCGAGCCCGAATTCCCCGGATTGTTAGTCGCGCACGCTACCAACTGCGCTAACCGGGGAGACAAATTATTCTAGTTCTTTAAAAAATATTTTATATTAAAATAATATAATATTGATTTAGAATAAATTGTTTGCAATCCCTGTCGCATGTTACATCACTAACGCAGCGTGCAGGTCAAATCTTAACCCGTTTCCCGCGTCTCCCTTCACTGAGCACACCTTCTTTATTGCCCTTTTTACGGCCAGAAAATATACCTACGCGAAAGGTCTAAAGAGAGAAAAAAACCCTATTTCAAAATGATATGAGGTACACGCGTTTTCGTGCAGTCTTTCTAAAAATTTTGCTCGTTTTATATTCGTCCATTTAAAAAAATCTCAGAAGCCATTAAGGAAAGCGAATACTTATGAATGTTCCAAAGAACTCTCAAATGAATTGGTAGTTAAAATATAAATATTTGAATATAAAACGTTTTTCAGTTGGGGGAAAAATCCTGAATTGAATACATTTAAAGCTCGAAATTTAAACCAAGATTTTTTTATTTTTTAATTATACATATAAAAAAGTTGTATAAGTCGATCTCCTCAGTAGATGAGAGACATGATCGTATCGGAACTGAAAGTTGTTGGTTCAAATCTTACTGCTGCAGGATATTTTGAAATACAGAACTAGAAGTCCAATCGATTGCATTTTAAAACTTTGCTCATTTTCAATAAATCTGTTATAAATCACCACAGGTATGGTTTTTCTTATTTTTTTTTTAAATTATATCAGTTGCGAAAGTGGAGCATATGGATATATACGGTGTGAATATGTCCGCTTTGAACATGGAGTAAATAGATCTCCGCATTCTGAAAGCATACTATTTTGACAGATTGTTTTTCAAACAATTTTTCAAACTAAATGCTTTCAAATCCTGTATTTTCGAATCTTTAAAAAATCGGCAGATGGGGGGTTTGAACTTGCATGCAAATGCGAGGCACGCACGCTAACCTCTAATCTACCAGAAATATTATTTTTACAATTTTTAGATGTACAGAAACAAGGCCTAGATAGATATTTCAGGCTGGAACGTGTTTATTAAACAGATTCCATTAGAAGTGTTTTCTTTTTGTATGATTCTTGTAATACATGAATCTTAAAAAGCTTCGCGGAGCTTATAGTATTGCAGTTCATATTTCACGGCCATATGACAGTGTCCTATATTTTTATAGTATTGGAAAAATCCATGTAAAAAACGACTGAATTCTTATATAAGTTAACCCCCACGTTCAAATATATAACATTACTTAGACAGTTATTTCAACCACGCAATCATAAAAAATGTTCATCGTTTATATGAGTGTGATGCAGCCGTGAACAAGCTATAAAATACAACATGTTATCTTTTGCTTTAAGCTATAACCATAATGTATATAAATTTATAGCATTTCTTTCAGGAAAGCGGCCTTCGCTGAAATAATAGTTGACTCAATCTTGTCATCTGAATGTCTACGTATCCTCTACGCCAAGATAAATCTGCAGACATTATTGTTCTTGAAGATACTAAAATTGTTTACATTAAATCAACTCAAAAAAATTCTCTTCCACTTGAATATCAAATAAGTTTTTGTAAGCATTCAACGTCAGATTTTTCTTTATAATTTATAAGCATTCTATAAATTATCTAAATCATTGTAGAATATATACTGAATGTTCTCAGTATGTCTTAAGTAATAGAATTAACACTACATGATGTGTATTTATTATTTAATTTGCAGGTCAGAAAAAATACCAGGAATTTTTCAAATATTGAAAGTCACGTACTGATTTTATGACTAGCTGATACACTGTTACTTCTATACAAAAGATATTTGTTCAAAATATTCTCCTTTAAATTTTAGCATAGTAAAATACACTTCTCATGTAAATACATAGAAGATGCAAAGAAACGTTTTATAATTAAATATTTTTTTTCTACTTTTTATTAACAGAGAGGTTTTTTTAATCGTATACTAGTTAATACTCTATACAATGTAATATTTTACTCATCTTTGTAAAATCCATCAAATGAAAAGTATTTTCTGGTGGACAACAATATGCTACTTAACGTAGAAAAAAATAGTTTCGTAATTATTTAAATATACTAATTGAGCTTTTATTGCTGATATATGTTACATGAAGCTTTCATTTAAAAATGATAAAGCGTTATTTGATTCAATAAGGTTCTACCGAGCGCATCGCGTTGTAGAATATTCAGTGCTTTTAGCATATGCAAAGGATCTTTTTGTAGGAAAATATCCGGCGTGATTGATCCAGGAAATATATTCTTGCTACACTTGGCGCTTTTCACGAAATGGATACGATAAATAACGCTAGTTCTGAGTTATTTTCAATATAAAGACTGACGCGAGTGAAGATTTTGAGCATAGGATATAAACTGTATTACAATCTAGGTCTACAATAAGTTATTCAACGTGCATTTGATAGTAAGACTTAACTGTGTATATCTAAATTAAAGTTATAAAACACTACCATACTTAGTTCAGTTTAGTTTATAGCTTAAGTTTATTTACATATTTTTAATTACGTCGCCTTTAAACAAAATAAAAATACCAACTAACAATGAATACGTTATAAGATACGAATGTTAGAAGTGGCTCTGTTCTTAAGATAAATGCTTGGTTTTTGGATGTTTGTGAATTTAAAAAAAAAGTCCTAGCTTAAAACGTGTAGTGAGTTTTTTTTCCTAGATACCCAGTATTTTTTGATTATGAAAAAATACATTTAGTGAGTTTTTTTATCAGCGATCTAGCCTTCATCAGTATTAATCTAAATATATTTTTTACCATGACCTTTACGAAAATGGCGCATTTAGATCAACATAGTGTGAATATATCCGCTCCAAAAGTGGAGTATATGGAGGTTATCAATGTGAAGCTGCCTGACAATTTTTCAACCTAATGGGCATCCAATCCTGTATTTTTGAATTTTTATAATAATTCATATAAAGGTTTATAAGTTTTAAATAATTTGCGATCAATTTTTTTCAGGCACTACCATTTGATAATATTAATAAAATAAATGCTTTCTAAGCTTATATTCAACGAGCAACATATGTTTCCAATTAGCTTTTTATTCTATTCGACTCAGAAAGAAACAAATACACCATTGTTAATAAGTTATTCATTTTACCGCCTGGTGGCTGAAAGATTAACACGCACTTTTGAGCGTAAGTTTAATTAAAATATTAAAAAATAGACAAAAGCCTAATAATACAAAACCATGGGTTGAATCATAAAGTAGCGATCAATTCTCACGAAAAAGATCTGTTAAAAACTAAATCTTTACAATATTAAAACTTATTAAATTGATATCAGATTAGGTAAATAATAAACCAGTTTTAGTCTCTGTGCAATTCAATGTCAAATATATCTAATATTTTGACTTTAGCCTAATCATTAAATAAACATTGCTGTATCTTGTAAAAATTATTCAGTACATATAGGATGCATTCTTTTTTCTTCAAATTTTACCAACTCCGACTCTGACTTCGACTTCATCGACTCTGATTCCGATTCTGTTTTATTTTACAATTTGCTACGTTTGCTTATTTATTTCATAAAACGCGTAAACTCAACCGACAAACTATGACTGAAGACGTAACAAGAAATAAAATCATTAGACACGTGAGCGATACATAAATAAAACTGTTTCCGAAAAACTATCCAACATAATTAAGACTGTCCCAGAATTCTGAATCATATAAATTAGTTGAAATTTGACACATGTCATAATTTTATTATTAAAAAAAATAAAAAAAGGATTCAGTCAATTTTTTCTGACTCCGACTTCACTTAAAATGTGACGACTCTACAACCTTGCTTTTTATAGTCAATAATTATGGTGTTGATTGGAACCGACTGATTGTGATAATAATTGTCAATCCATAATAGTATCTACAATTATAATATGCGGTTTCCACTGTATTCGAACACTGAAGTATATATACTATCGAGAAAATTGAACAAAAAACATAAAGTTGTATGAAAAGTTTGAACGCGCCTGTCAACAGAATATCTTACTTACTCTTCCAATCTCGACATTTACGCCCTGTTTTTTCAATTCGTGTTCAAGTAATACGCGTGTAATACGAGTTCTTAACATTACCCCTGATAATGCAGCCATCTTTTCGGCTTCTGTATAACTTGACACTGATAAACGGTTTACGATCAATGCACCTTACAAAATAAACACGTATCGTTTTCAATCCAACGATGCATCATCATCACCATCAGATAAACTGAAATATATATTAAATGTATTTTTCTTTGTCTTATTTAAATTCCTGAAAATATATAAATAATAACCTGCTCTCAACTATAACGAATTACTCAGAAGAATATTTTAATGATGTTTATTTATATTCATACAATTTATTTATTTATACAATTCAAATCTCTTTACAATATATTTTATATATATCACGTTTAGTCCTAAAGTGAATCAAATGCATTTACACATAGTGAAGATATTCATTCGGAAGTAGAGTATACAGATCATAATATGAAGACATCTTGACAGATTAATTTTCACGAGAATTGTTTGTCAGACAATTTCTAAGCCCAATGGGCATCCAGTCCGGAATTTTTGGGTTTTTTAAATATGACAGATGGTGAATCGAACCCGCATTCCCCGCTTTGCTAAGTGCGCACGCTACTAACTACGCTACCGGGACGTAACGTGTATTGAAATAACAAAATATCCAGTACAACGTGTATTTTTCTATCCCGAAAAAACCTTCATACAATATGTAATTATACTATTCATATTTTAGGATAACAAAATTTCAGCACAACGTAACAAAAGAGTGGTTTCTTGATTTTCTTTATAACGAATTATGATCTATATTACCTAACATGTCCACTTTTACACAAACAGATCTATACAATACAAAGCTTTATCTTAAATGAATTTTTATGCATTGATCTAATCCAATTGCTTATCAATCTCATTTTATCGGGATTTAGCTTCCAGTATTTAGTTACTTAATATTACAGTATCATGTTATGTTGACAGTATTAAATAAACATTGATAACAAAATGCTTTTATAAAGCTACATAATTTAGGCTAAGGAGATTCATAGAGTGAAGATATTAATTTGTATCTACTCAGCTATTACAATAAATTGTATATATTAACTACGCGAAATATCATTCATCTTTCACTTTTATATTATAGATTCTTTGAATTATAACGAATATTTAAAATGAATTATACATACTTTAAAAACAATCTGATTTCAATTTAAAATGTACTCAGGTTTTGATATAAAAGAAGTAAATTCTACATGTTTTAATATTATTTTTCTGTCACAAACGAATTTAAAATGATTAAAAATGAATCTACTTTTTGGTATATTTATGATAGAAGGAAAACTTATGATAGAGGTCTGACATATCGGATAATCTTCATTGCTAACGATATAGCTACTGCGCAAAGTTTCGTACAAAGGTCGAGAGCTAAATGAGCACGCTTTGTTGACTGAGGTTACGTGTTCAAATGCCGCAGATGATAAGAATTTTTAATCAACGTAAGACTTTGTAGACTAAGTGTTTTGTGGATTAAAAAATTAACTTAAAATCAATTATTGTGAAAAGAGACTGTCAAAATAAGTCTTAAATACGTTTTTAATATCCATATGTATAACATTTAGAGAAGGCGTAATTTAAAAATGGTTCAACAACGTAAGTATTGTTCATTTGAGTAATATTGCTGAGTGAAATTATTTATATTATCTCATTTGGACAGAGTAAATAACATAAATAATACATAACTATTGGATATAGCTTTTTAATGGTGATAAATGAATAAGATTTTTACATACTCCATATTCCGAAAAAAGATATTTGTTACAAGCATTAAATAGTATATTATTAAAAGCTAAAATAATGTTAGTGACATGACGTGAATAATTTCCTTTTTAATAATGTTTTACTTTATTTATTTGCGTATTTAATACAATTGCATTTTTTCGTATTCTGTTATTACTTACTCTACTTTAACAACAAAAATGCTGAATATCTCGTTCCGCTAGAGTGGTCTATGCAGCAAAAGTAAAGATATAATATAATGGGTTAATTTATGCTAACTTTCCTTGCTCGAGCTCAACCCAAACCGTAAAGTAGCTAAAAAATAAATAAAGAAATGAGTGAACGAGCTTCGTAGCTATTCTCGTCTACCGCTCTTGGCGCGCGGCTATTAAACTCGGGGTATCTTTGCCGTCCCCCCCGAAAAGGTTTTGTCTTTTTACGTTTGCTCCAATTACCATTATTTTTAATTTACAACAACCCTTCGAAGGCGTACATTTTTTTACATTTCGAGTGTTGATTAAGCGTGAATTCTTTTCGGGTTAACAAGTGAAATACACTCATAGCTGTCATGTGAAAGTATCTCCTTCTTCCATATCCCCTCCATAACTGAAGCATTACTTGATATTTTTTAAATTATCATTTACATTTATTATACCAAACAATATGAGCATTGTTAAGATACTATTTGGCAATTGTTTGACAAACGATTCTCGTAAAAAGATAAACTATCAAAACGTCTTCACATTACGGAGATCCATATACTCCACTCGGAGTGGATATTTTCATACTGTGTAGATCCATATGCTCCAGTTTGGGAACGAACATGGTTTAAAAAAAAAAAAGTTTTCAAGAACACCAAAATCTGGTTGGCTAAAATATGAAGCTAGACAGGTAAGAACTCTCTTGAGGCATTCAAAGTACGGAGTCGATCCATATCTACCGTTAGCACTTGACTCTTGTAGTTTTAAATAGCTACATGGTCTTTCTTTCACTATCTGAATGTGTATTTAAAAACTGACGTTATACTCGAGTTACGTAATTTTCGACATAAGTCAAACCCTTTAAAATGAATTAATCACGTACGTCAAGGACAAGGTATACAGCAGAATTTCAGTTTCATTCTCATGGTGAAAAGTTGAATACACATGTATATAATACTGTTGATTGCACTATCACTAGACGGAAATTGATTTTAAACTTAAAACTATACGATATATATAATCTGTGAACATCAGTATTGTGGGACAGGATGTCACGTGCGATGGTTATATTTAAAGTGTGTTTATCGACTGACAAACTGCCTGAAATTTACAAACTTCAAAGTTTTCCTAAAGCTTTCCTATAGTATTAAACAGGTTTTCAGGGCGCTGAAAATTTAGTTTGCTAAATTAAAAATCGGACTATTGAGAATATAACTAACAATTTCATTAGTGAGACATGAATTTAAATACCACAAGCGTTGTGTAAATTTTCTCTTAGATTAAAACATGGCTTATATATACTTGTAAAACGAAACTCCAAATAGAATAACATAACTTCAAAACGTGTTTGTATTTTTCCGTTAGAAAACGAGCATAGCCTAGAAAAAATAGCAGACCTCAGGACTGTAGAGGTTTATAATATTGAATGGTATAAACATAAACAATTCAAAATCTATATATCAATAAGTAGAGAATTATATTTATGAATACCTAAGATTACGGTTTATTGTTTTCATAATGAAGAATCGACAGATACTTTCTGATTTTAAAAATAAATTATATTATATTAATCACATTATTAAATGAATTATATATTCAAAAAATAGAGTAAGCTTCAGATTTTTATTTTAATTGTTCAGCAGTCAATTGCTCAAACAAATCAGAATCCAGTCATTAATTTTTTGGTTTAGTATTTTTTCAAACAAAATATTTTTATATCTATTACACAGCAATATCTCTTACATATATTTAAAACGAGTGGTAGCTTACGTTATTTATCGTACCTACATTAAAATTATTATTAAAATGTTTTTTTTTTAATTTATATAAAGTTAAAGCTTTATAAAAGATTAAATTTCGTCTTATTCATTATACAACCCGATAAGTTTGATAAAAGCTTAACAGTTACAAACGTATTTGACTTGTAAATACTTTTTAAGTCAACTGACATTTGTTAAAATTAATTTGAATGCCTTAATTATTATATTGTATAATATATATAGTACAGTTTCAATTTGAAATTAAATATCAATTTCGTCAATTAAAAAGGAGTCGTAAATCTTTTAAGCAAACTTTTGGTGGCTATAGTGTTTTTACACCTATTTTTCTTCCACTTACTCTCACTAAGTAGAGATAATGGACACCGAATGCTGTTTCCACGACCCCTCAGTATCGTTACGACTTCACAAGTCGTATCAGCATCCTTTAATTTTACTGAATACATTCTGCAGATAGTACTTAGAGACTTTCCATATCATCAGAAATAAGTGGGCATAAAGAATAGGCTAAGGCTCTTTTAAGACCACCGCAATATGTAGCCAAGCTAGTTCCAATGTTGCGGCGTCACAGTTTCAGTAATAATTGGCTGCATAATACGTAATCTTATCTCTTCGTTGCAAATGAAGTCATTTTACCGTATCCTCAGACTCCGTTGCAGGCATCCGTTCTTAAAGCTTATTGACGGTTGATTTGAGCTTTTGTTATGATTCCCAATCGTAGAGCCTAACTACCAATAGGTAAACATTTTCATATGTATTGATAAATAACTTTTGATTACTATAACATTTTCTTGTGCAACTGTTTCAATTTATTTTGACTGTTCATATTAGTATATATTCAAAAATAACTTTTCGTGATAAACCACTTCTACCAAACTTAATTTCAGTTGATTACATAAAGCTTTTTTCAATGATACGTCGAAAGCTCGCTCATCTAGTTTCATGTAAATTTATGGCAGAACTTACGACCCACTCGATAATAGAAGCAGTCTTAAATTTATACCTCGCAATAAAACCTAGCAAAAGGCTAACTCAAACGAGCCAGGCTGTACCCGTCGTAGTATTACAGATTGCCACTCTGAATTAATACGGTATGACCATTTTCATCCGATCGAAATATTTCTGAAGGATTTTATGAAAGCTCTATAATAAAGCAAACAACACACACTGTCAAAGCTTAAAATTTGAGAAATGAAATATAATTATGTATTTTAGTGCAGTTAGCATAATATTACTTTCTGTTAAGTTTACCAATTATTAATTATATATTATTGATTTGAAACAAATAATCACCTATTTTTTATACCATGTTTTCTCCCAACATGGAGCATATGAATGTTTACACTGTTAAAATATCCACTGTGAAAGAGTAGTATATGGATCTTTGTAATGTGAAAATGTCTTGACAGATTACTTTTTACGAGAATTGTTTATCAGACAATTACTTAACCCAATAGGCATCTAGTCCTGCGTTTTTGGATTATGAAAAACACGACAGATGTGTGACTAAAATCCGTATTCCTCGGATTGCTAGGCTCACACGCTAACGTTTACACTTCCGGGGAGTCCAGTCCTGCATTTTAGGATTTTTAAATCTGACAGATGGAGATTCGAGCCCGCATTCTCTGGATTTCTAGATGCGCATGCTTTCAACTACGCTACCGAGGAGACACCTTTACTCACCTCTATCAAAAAATATTGATATATTTGACACTTCTAGTTACGGGCCAGTGTTATATATTTTTTTTTGATTTTTACGATTTCCGTTCCGGAAGTAAAGCATTTAGATCTCAACGTTGTGAAGATAACCATTCCATAAATGTAATATGTATATCTCTCTACTTTTAAGACTCATATAAAAAAGTTCATGAGAATTGATCAAACCAATGGGCATATACTATGATATATAAACAGATATAATATGTTCAATAAATGATTTTGGAAATTTGAAAAAACAAATCATGATTCGCATTCTTTATTTGGACGACTTATATGGATTTATCTTCAAGCGAAGAAAAAACATTCTATTATCATTGGGAGTGAGTGGAGACAAATCCGATTATGAGTAAGGACTGTCAGCAGATTTCGTCCTTTGCCACGCAGACAGATATATCTATATTGAATGTATCATATCATGTATTATTAGCATTTGGTTCTAAAAATTTGTAAAGATATGGTATATTTTTGTTCGATCAAAGGACTTTATTCACGACGGAGAATTTACACAATTTATATGTTACCAGCTTTAATACCCAGTTTTTTTGGGGTATATTTAAAATAATTTTATTCGTCCTGTTACAGCAAATTTATTTTAATACTTGAGTGTATACAATATTTTTAACCCATTCATACTCAGCTATTTCTATTCAAATAGCAATCTCATTTTGCGAAGTGCCATCTTCCGTAATGTGAACCCCTAGATATCTAAAACTGTCTCAATGTGATAAAACATTCTCAATGCCATATAATATATACATTTTTAAACTGAAATTATTAAATATATCCACTGGCAATTACTCTTTAAATATTTTAACTAAATAACTTAAAACGTTTAAGACTATTTTAGCTTTCAACCGATAACACTGGCCAAAATTATTTTTCTGATAAAATTCATTACAGTTTGCATTCTAGGCACTACTAAAAATAATTTCAATTCATTTATCACTGACTCAACTTTTTTCCTTCCTTCTTTCGCAGAATTAGTGATATTCGTTCAAAATTCATCTTTTACTTAGGCTATTTCCGCTGGCCATTATTTAAACACCACCTCCTCCCTCAAAGCCATCCCTTATTTTTAAATCCCGCCCTTGATTTTCGCAAGATTTTTTGTAAATTTTAAATTATAAAAATATTCTGTGTATACCTACATCTTTGAGATAACGACTACGGGAGCTTTTTTAAGTTATGACTCAAAGCTTTATGTGTTCGATTTTCGAAGCTTTGGTAGATAGTCCAACGTGATCTACAGCCCAGAAACTTTCGTTGTGCTGCTATACGAAGATTGATTGTTAGTCATTCGCTTGAATTCTTTTATATTGGATTGTAAGGAAGATAAATCTAAAAAATATTTTTTATCTAAATATGCCATATGTTACGAAAAACAACGTGGTATATTTAAAATAATAGGATGCATTACTCTTTTTTGTCGACGCATTTGATATATGTACAAGCTTTTGGGAAACTTTTAGAAATTTATTTACAATAAAGGACAACATTTTTTTTCTTTATCGATAAACACAAAATTTAATGAACGATATATGAATACATACATATTATATATCATTTTTATAGATTTACCAGAAGGCTTTTACACCTAAAAAGAAAGATTTATTTGTACATCGATTTCAAAGAGAATGTAAAAGTCACATGGTTACAGACATCGCACTTACGTATAATATATCATATCGAATGTAGAAATAAAAAATGACGTAACCCTAAAATAATTAATATTTTCGACTGGTGGTGCTTGATGGAAATTGATTTTAAATTC
>JAGVSQ010012899.1:0-11379 GCA_022683975.1 Rhyacophila evoluta
GATATTGTTTAAAACCAAAACTTTGTTTGAAACTTTATAAACAATATTATTCAACAACAATCCCCGTCAGCCCAGAAATGAACACGCCTTGTTTTGATAATAGTCTCCTGATGTATTCTTATTTGTCTCCTTGGTAGTCGAATGATTAAAATTCGCCCCTCGTATATTGCAGGTTAAGTCATACAACTGAGTAATAGACTGACAATCCTCGTGTTTAAATCTGACAAAAAAGTGTTGACAATCCGGCGATCCATATCTTCCATTTTTCAAGAAGTCATATTTACCTTGTTGAGATACATAGATGACATAAAATGATATTATTTATATAATTCTGAACTGATACAATAATTGTTTATAATATATCGAACCTAAAATGAAAAAAGGACGTAACCTCAGTTTTTTCAAAATATCTGTTTTTCGATAATTACAACATATACAACTTAATACACGTTCTATAAAAAATATGTAAGCTTCAAATGTCAAATTAGTGCTTAAATTTAGTTTTTAAGTTTGAAAGAAGTATTGCTTGTCAAATTTTTGACGAAGAAAAAGGATCTCCACCGTATTATTTTTACTGGGATTTCTTAACCTTTTCATTAATTAGCTAATTTTTTATGCACGCACATTTTAAGCACTAAAATCATCCGATGCTATCAATTTAACTAATATCAGAAAATCAATAATAAGCTGAAAAGTTATTCCAAATTGGTAATAATGTGTATAACATTACCATATATGGCCACTCCAATTTCGGAATCAAAGGAGCACTTGCGAACAAACTTGAACGTATGTGACTAATTTTTGTATTTTTGTGAACAGCAATATGAATAATCTTTCATTTCTTTACACAATATATTAATCAAATAAAGTGCGTAAGGTAATGTTTCAATGCTTAAGTCAGCTTTTTTTCTAATTTTTTTGTAATGTTGACGTATTTTTTTCCAGCCTAAAAATATATGATATAATTTTAATGACTTCTAAATATCATTAGTAGATCTGTTTAATATTTATATTAAAATACATTAATTATGTTTTATTGAAAATAAAATAATGGCTTCGAAAATAAGACGAGAAGGTGCACGGACGTACATATAATCCAAACTCCTCAAAGGGTTAAAGAACTTATTAAATTAATATCAGATTGCATTTATAAAATACCAGTTTAAGTCTTCACACCCTTCAATGTTGTGTCTATGTAATATTTTGACTTTGATTCAAAATTATTAAATAGACATTTTTGTGCTTCCTGAAAAATTTGTTCTGTATAAGTTACATCCTATTACATTTCTTCAGATATTTAGGATACATGATATATACTGAAAAAGCTTTAGACAGATAATTACGCAGTTTCTTCTAGTGTTACATTAAAAGAAGCAACACTCTAAAGTACTTTCTGATATTCAAAATAACCAATATCTGACATATGCACTTTAGGATTGGGTTACGGAAAGTTAATTTATAACTGTTTCACCATATTGTAAATTGTGGTTGCTAATTTAAGTACCATATAAATAATATAATGACTGATACAAAAAATAGTATATGTAGATTGATATATGGAACACGTACTACGCTCCATCACACAGTAACGTGGTTTAGTGCAATTATCACTTTGCGCACACCTGTGACATACATATTACAAGTGAGAATTGTTTTGCGTTAAAACTACATTACGATAAATTGGGTTTCTATGTCTACGTAGTTGTTAAAACATTAACAAAATTTTCCGTTTAAAGAGAGTTTTATCTAATTTTTTCTTTGTTAATAAAATTTGGTTGAAAAAATTGGTCTCTTGAGTAATCGAGACGTTAGCGTGTGCACCTTCCGTCCGAGTATTGCGGATTCATTTTCCCTTTATTTTAAATAAAGGACCCAAATTTCCCGGATCACTAGGCGCGCACGCTACCAACTACGCTACCGGGGAGGCAAACGTTATAGTATTCGGAAACTGAAGAAAATTTAATACACTTTGGAGGAAAATAATGTTTATATCCATCGATATATTGGTTATCATATATCACTTCTATTTGATAAATTATTTTGGTTACCATTTATGAATTTTCAACAGTGGGAATTTAATTATATATATTTATATCTGATTAAAAGACGACCTTGTATATAAAATTCACATGGCAAATCAATTCATTAAAATTTAATATTCATTGAACATTTTTCCCAAAACTATTTAATCATTTCCATTGTAACATAATACTAATACCTGTTTGTAAGCCATGTGAGAGAGTTTTGAGGAAGGCCACGTATTTTAGTTATAAATCATGTTAACATTTAAAATGACACTGAGGTTATCGAGTTAAATTATGGTGATAAGCAAACCATTGTTAATTGTTATATTTTTTTAAGCTGTAATTGGGGCTGTGGGTTACAATTTCAGATTATAAATTCGTCTTATCTTTTACAGTTCCCTCCTTGAAGTATTATCAATTTGTATATAGTAGAAGATATAGAATTTAATTCATCAAGAAGCTTAAGAATATCATATTTCTATTTTCGTTTCACAACATATTGAGCAAATGCATGTTTAAAATGTAAAAAGACATACTTATCGTTTTTCACAATGACTGGTCAGCTAATCATTTAGACTATTCTTTTATCATGTTCCTCTTCATATGGAGTATTTGGATATTTGAAGATGAAGACAGATCGTTTTTAATATGAATT
This sequence comes from Rhyacophila evoluta, assembly GCA_022683975.1. Classification (NCBI taxonomy): domain Eukaryota; kingdom Metazoa; phylum Arthropoda; class Insecta; order Trichoptera; family Rhyacophilidae; genus Rhyacophila; species Rhyacophila evoluta. The sequence continues at coordinate 2,680 of JAGVSQ010012899.1, forward strand.
ATTTCCAAACTTTTTATATTCGAACACTGAGGCAATACAAATTTATTTGGATAATTTGTGGTGAAATAAAAATAGATTAGTATATTTAACATGCACCCGAAGAAGGTACAGAATAATGTTGTAGAACAATGTGAAGATGACCATATCAGAAATTAAGTATAAATGAATAGGCGCATTCTAAGTATTTTTTGACAGATTTAGTTTTCAACCAATTTCTCAACTCAATAGGCATCTCATCATGTCTGGAGTGGCCATCATCATACCTTTAAGATCCATATACTACACTTTCGAAGCGGGCCTATAATAATAAAAACAAATGATAATTACGTACGTACGCTCCGATACATTGATTTTCATTAGATTTAAAAGTGTATTAACAGCTTCCGATTTAACAACCAGACACATATCGAATGTGAAAATGAAAAAGGACGTAACCCGCACAAAACAAATTTTAGAGAACACACGCAAACCGTTTATTTAATGATTTTGGGCCAAATTCAAAATGTTAAATATGCACAATCTTAAACTTCACGAAAACTTAAACTGGTCTTTTATTTGCTTGGTTAGGCATTAATTTAATAAGCTATTTAAGAAAAACCGATAAATTTGATATGTTGAAAGTACTTTTTCCTGATCATAAATTTGACAGGCTATCTTTTTTTCAAACGTAAAACCTAAGTTCACATACTAATTAGACATTCGTAGCTTACACCTTTTAATATTGTGTGTATTAATTTGTATATATTGTGCTTATTGAAAAAAAATCTATTTGAAAAAACTGACGATTGGAAAAAAGGACGTACTTTATCCTTTCCACAATCGATACAGAAAGTAACAAAAATACCAAAAGATTTTCGGCTTAAATGTTGATGTTGATGAGCAAATTACATAATATCAGTATCACGCTTTTTTCATCTTACAACATTGTTGTTTTCTATTCTAAAAATGCTATTGTAGAGAATTTTTGCTGCTTAGTATGACTTCGTTGACGCCTCCAAAAAAATTCAAACCGTACAATTAGATAAATTGGTTAAAAGTAGATAAACAAAAGAGAAACAAACACATTGTTGTTAACTTATGTACAAGTATACAATACGTTTCCATAACATTGAAATATAGTTAACAACGGTATTGTAGCCGGCATAGTGGTTTCACTTTCTTGGTCTAAATAATTCGCCCTCGCTCTATCGCTCGGAGCTGTCTCGGTAACAGCCAACTGTAAATCTACGACATACTCTCGATTAACCGCGATTTTCAATTACGTCCACTGAAAATGCCTCTACTAAAGTGCACAATAAACCTGCTAGTAGTGACGCCGATACGGAGGGTAATAATTATTTAATTTTCGAAATTGCTTCGATTGTCATTATTTTCCACATTTATAAGAGTGTTTAAATGAATATTATTTTATAAATTTCTGGAATAGCATTTGTCTTACCCATATAATAAGGCCCTTTTTATTTTTTGTCTTAAATTCTCTCTTTAATTTTATTCATTATAGTTTTTTTACCATCTCCGTTCTTAAAGTGGATCATATAGATCTACGCAGTGTGAATATATTCACCCTAGAAGTGAAGAATATGAATCTCCAAAATCTGAAGACGTGATTTGACAGATTCTTTTTTACGTGAATTGACTGTAAATTCAGTCATGCTTATATTTAAAAATCCAAAAACTGCAAGAATTGAAGCTTCAATATTTGGCTCCAAAGCGCGCACACTAACCTATCTGTTTAATGTAACATGGAGCTTATGGATCGACACCGTGTGAAGATATCCACTGTGAAAGAGGAGTATATGGATCTCCGCAATGTGAAGATATCTTGGCAGATTATTTTTTACGAGAATTTTTTGTCAAACAGTTACACAACCCAATGGACATCCAGCCCAACATTCTTGGAATTTTAAATCTGACAGATAGGGAATCGAGCCCCTTCTTAATCAACTCTTTATTTATTTGCTAGAATGATGTCTTTATAAAAAATGTGTGCCGTTTTATGAATTTCGTTGTTCATTTTGATTAACACATTAAATAGTATTTTTACCGTTTGTCCCGGTAAATAGAGAATAAAATGAAGTTAATTTGTACATTTGTTGGCATTTGTCGTGTGTATCACATACCTGCGTTCTGTGTTTCATTCTTAACGCATTTTCGTATAACGGAAAATAGCGTAGATAATAATTATTTTTGGTTCAGTAACAAACATCATAATTACTCAACTGTCAACAAGGTAGCTATAACATTATGTAATGTATATGACAATTAAACGTACATCATACATGAAACTGTTGGCTAAAGACTACATACTTATCTAGACTATGCTCTAAATAAGAGGTATTAATACTCGCCTTACCGTCCATTTAGCTGAGGTGATGGCTCCCGAGTGCTCAGTAAAAAATGATTTAAATTCAAATTATCCAAAATCTGCTTAATCAATTATTGTAATTGGGTATAAAAATCATTTCATCGTGAATCAAATGTCAAATAATATAAAATTAGTGCAAGAAATGCGAACATAACGGAGAAATAAAAGAGATGACATATATGACATAATGAATGTGATTAGATGTCATTTAAGTTAGTAAAAATCCATATTAAATATCGAAGTTCCAACCGATGATATTGAATAATAGTATTGAGAGATGGGAAGACGTACTTTTGATGAAGAGTGCTTTGATCGTTTGATAATAGATAAAAAATAAGAAAAATTGATTGAATTCAAGACATCCGGAATATTTGTTATATTTCCAAGACAACTTATGCACCAGTATTTAAAACGGGATACAGGAAGTCAATTTGGAATTGTCCTACTTAATCTGGGATGGTTAATAGCATTAACTTTAAGCCAAAATGGCGTACGGTATATAGATACTATGTCTTTCAAAGAATAAAACGATTAGTATTTAAGCTTTTGTTTCACAGATACAAAATATTTACGGATAAATGTGTGGTGAATGGTTCTAATTGATCAAAAACATGAATTATCGCCATCTATGACAGCTCATAGCTAATACTCGTGACAAATACTATCAGTCGATATTATGTGATCAAACTTCTCATTATAAAATGCCATATGTGTATTTCATGTTTAAATCAAATCATCTACGAAGATGGCAATGTTACATTGTGATTATTCGGAAACAGTTTTTGTTACACAACAATTCACTCCAACAATAATTACGTCTCATCGTAATTTCCATGTCATTAAAGCGGCCATATTGTTTTCCGAAACGGTAATGACAGTTTATAATGACATTAACATCAGCTGATATTCGAATGGCAGACATTTTGAAAATTTCGATATTTCACTTTCTTTATTAAAAAAAATTTATACCACTGGAAATCATTTCTCTATTTAATAGTTATACATTTAAAATCAGTTTACCTTGTTGTTCGCTAAGCATCTTCCCCAAGCTTGCAACTCTATTCGTTTCTCAATTATATTAATTCAATTATAATCGTAAACTCTCAAATCAAACTAACATCTGACAAGTCAAGGTTGAATAATCGAGTGTCGTTCAATGTTATTATACTATTAAAACATTACAATTTTGTCTGAGTAGAGATTTTGCAAGGAAAAAAATAGAAAATAAAACGAATGAAATTTAAATTCGCATTTTTATTGAAAACATTTTTTTTAGAATTTCTCTGTTGAAAATCTTGAAAGTATTAAGTGGAATCTAATGATACTCCGCCTTTTAAGTGGACATTTTTACACTGTTTAGATCTATATGCTCCACTTTCGGAACGAATATAGTACAAAAAATAACATAGCTTTAAAAGGCTGACAAATAAATACTCAAATATATGACTCATTGGATGTTAGAGTTAATATTATTTCGTTATAGTCTAATACATAATTAATTATATTTGTTATTTACACATAATTAATAAATAACAATTTCTAAGTGATACATAAAAATTCGACGTCCATGTAAAAGAAAAAAATGTATTATTTTTAATTATGAAATTCTTACACTCAAATAGCACTATACAAAATAACTGTCATTTGTTTCATATTTCTAAACGTTTGGAATGAAAACCAAATGTTATATTTGACTTTTTAAATAAATGAGAATATACCAAACTTTCAAATGGGTATTAAAATATTTGTATGCAGTACACGTATGAATGTTTTACTTAAAATAAACCCAAAGTTTCTCAACTTTCGCTAAATTTAGTGATTCATGTTTGTTTGACCTTAATAATATCTTGAATACGACGTTATTTATATAAGAATAGTTTCGCGTTATTGAAAAATATCATTCATTCATTAACTGATAAACTAATAAAAAAAACTACAAGCTTTCATAAATAATACATATTATAATTTACTAGACTCATTCTAAAAGTATTTTATACACGTGTGTCTATAATGTGAAAACGTCTTACTTAAAAATAGAGTATATGAATTTACATAACTTGAATGATTGTATTAATAGATTTTTTCACAAAACATATTTTTCTATCAGTTACTTAGCCCGTTGAGTAGCTTGTTGGTACATCTTTGAATAAAAAAAAGCAGTTGAGGAATTTAAGTCTGCTATCTCCAGCATCAAGCCGCACGCGCTTATCTCTCGGCCACCAGGTGTACAAGAATTAACATATCTAATTAGTTAGTTAATAATAATTTACTGCTTTAAATTGTATCTCACATAATTTTAATAACTAGATTGTAGTTTGAACGGTTGGTTTTGTCGAAAGCTGTTTTTGCCGTGACAATGCCCTCTCTAACAAATATTAATAAAAATCAATCATGTTGATGGAGATAGAAAAAAGGACGCAACATACACAGAAATAAATTATAGGAGGCATAAAAAACGTTTATTTAATGATTTTGCCAAAGTTAAAATGTTAAATAGCCTGGGTTACGTCCTTTTTTTCATATTTGATATGTATCTGATTGTTAAATCAGAAGCTGTCAATATACTTATAAATCTATTGAAAACCAATCTATTGTAACGTACATACATAGTTATCATTTGTTTATATTAGTATATGCCCGCTTCGAAAGTGGAGCATATGAATCTCAAAGGTATGGACACATTAATAACACAACCTTGAAGTGCATGAAGACTAAACTGGTGTTATATTTACGCAATATCATATTAGTTTTATAAGTTATTTAGGAAAAATCAATATACTACATGATTTCAAATTTGACAAGCCATCATTTTTTCAAACTTAAATGAGATATTAATTTGACATTTGCAGTACACAACATTTTAATAGAACAATTATTAAGTTGTATACATCGTGATTATAAAAAAAGCGGTTTTGAAAAAAAAGAATAGTTCTGTTTTTCTTTCCATAGACGATATCTTCGATATGCTTCAATTGCCTGCCTGTTTCCTACAGAATTAACCTTTCTTATCATCAGCCTATGGTTAATTAATATTAATAACTATTTTCGCTGTTAAATAATGTCAAGTACTGGACGCTTTTGAAGTGTATTTTGTGTTGCAAGCCTCTAGGTACAGTACTATTAAGAAAAACCAGTTCTCTGTTCAAAAGGTATGGCAGTATTATCGATCAAATTGACCGGTTTTGTTACATATCATAACGTAACTTGTATCGGAAAATTCCTACAAAATTATTATGACGAAATCACTCGCAATACGCAGAACTATGAATGCGATCTAGAGCAGTTATTTAATTTTAGTCGTAGGCGATTTTATCAATTTACTAATTTTTATGAAATGACGTTTCAAATTTAAGTTCTCGAATAGTGTTGCAACCACAAAAAAGATATAGACAATATTTTCATAGAACATTTTATTTCATACTAATTCAAAATTAGAATTTACGGACGATATATGAACTACTAATGTCAAAAAAAATGATGCATGTAAATAAAAATGTAAATGTTTGCTTGTTCAAAATCTTAAAGCTCCGAAAGTTCTTCATTGATTGCTTTTAAACTTTGACACAGCATTTCATTTAAATACACGTGTGTTTTTATATACCTATTATTGTATTTATATGTATAAAAATGTTACATTTTTGACAGGTAAAAACATGTTTTTTTTTTGCAAAATAGTGCCATTATTTTTAACCAGATCAGCACAATTAGTTATATATAAATTAAGACGTAAAAAATACTTTAATGAAAACGGAATTTAGAAGAAAAAGGGCTTCCACCTAATCAATTTTACCAGTTTTTTCTTAAATAACTTATTAATTAATATCATATTAAGTAAATAAAATACCAGCTTTAGTCTTCGTGCATTTCAAGGTCGTGTCTATGAAATGTTTTGGCTTTGGCCCAAAATCATCAAAAAAACGTTTTCGTGCCTCCTGTAAAATTTGTTCTATGTGGGTTACGTCCTATTTCCTATCGACAGTCGATTAACTAGATGTTTGGAGTAATAATGGTTGAAAAAAACGTGTTGAAATATATCTTCAAGCTTCCGAATAATATGTATTTTCGAGCGAATACGGAATTTTATAATCTTCGTCGAAAGAAACTTGAACGCGCGTTGCATTTTGTAATACCAAACCTGTTTTCTGGCCACTAAACTTGTTCGATATGTAGAATTTTCGCAGATAACGCAAATACACTGACAACGATTGGACATAGGACTGTTATTCGTTGCAATGCATATATTAGTTGTCAATATTCATTTGATTGACACGTATGTCAGATTATCAGTTAGAATTATATAATATGTACCGTAAATAAACATTTATTATTATTAAGTGACCTCATATTAATCGTATTTCGCCGTTTGAGTTTGCATATTACAAAGAAAACGGAAGTAAACAAATATTTTAAAATTCGGAGACCTTCCTTCCTTAATTGAACATAAAATTAATTAATAATTATAATCATTCGAAAGCTATTTAGTTTATTTATATCTTATGGAAAAATTGATAAAATATATATTCCATATATTTAAAAATTTTGTATAGAAGAATAAAAAATCTATCATATCAAAGACTAAATGGATGTATTTAAGCAAAAGACACCCAAGCCACTTAGTAAAAAACGCGATTGAAATTTTAAAGAAACGCATTAATATTTAGTACAAATTTTATATTATTAAGACTATAATATGAAATTTAAATATTTGTATGGTACATACTTCATCTTTGTTGATTATTAATTTATTAAAAAACACTGTTTTAAAAGTTATTGAATATGGTATTTAGAAGTCATTACAATTATATCATATATTTTTAGACTAGAAAAGATTATTTCCATTCACAGAAACACATAACATGTTACGCAAATCAGTCGTATGCGTTCAAATTTGTTCTCAAGTGCTCCTTTGATTCCGAAATGGGACCGTTCACATGTGGTAATGTTATACAAATTCTTACCAATTTGGAACAACTTTTCAGTTTATTTTGTTCCTTATTTGGAAATAGGATAGCACTGTTTACAAATTAACATATCCAATTTGGATTCTATGATATTAGTTGAATTGATAGCAGTGGAAAATTTTAGTGTTTAAAACGTCTGTGCATAAAACATTAGCTTATTAATGAAATGGTTAAACTTAAAGTATTTTTTAAATGAATAATCAAACTATGTCAAGAATAATAAGCTAGATGATTAATACCGACAGTTGTTTTAGCATTCCATAATACATATTAAGTAAGGTTTTAAAATTAATTTAAAGAATTAACATTTTCGACTGATGGTGCTTGATGGAAATTAATTTAGAAATTAATTTAAACGGTTACTTGATTGAAGTATTTTCATGAGATAAAACAGAAAACTTTTCATAATGTTTCTAATTAGAATACCCATGCGCATAAAATGCGTTTAAAATCTATAACTCACGTATAAATGTATGGCCCTAGTTCATCCAAAATCGGCTTCGATCCATTGTTGAGGAACTCGTCAGCGTTTGTGACGTTGTAAATATATATTTTGATCTTCGGAGACACTGGAGGTTTCGCCCACCAGCCGAATGTCGGGGATCCAGTCTTCAGTACCAGCTCCTGAAAATAATAAATAACAAATTATAATGACATTTCAGACATGTATATTGTATTTATTTATAACGATTGTTTATTGTTATGTTATTCAAAATATGTATCACAATTTAAGTGGATATATACAGTGTTATAATAACAAATATGTACGAATACTATATAATGTTAATACGTTTACGTTATTTAAACATGTATACTTCGATATTGAAATCAACAATATAAAAATGACTACTCCCAAAATGGAGTATAAGAATCTTCTCACTGTGAAGACTTAGGCTGACAAGTTCTTCCGAAAGCCTAATATTTGAATTAAACTGTCTCCATATAACTGCGCAACACTAAAGAAAAATATGTATTTGCATCTTTTTTTATTTATGTGTTGTCTAATTGATAACTCTGCCACTCTAGCTAATATTGGTATGTACGTCCATGATAACTACCTGAGAAATCGAGAACATCAGCTCAATTTTATTTCTAAATGCAGAAGTAACCTGCCAGTAGTTGTGCCAATGCGGAGAGCAATGGTGATGTGTAACGAAATTGCCTCTGTTATTGATATCTTCCACCTGTGTGAGAGTGACTTTAGATGGATCCTATTGCATATATTTTTAGAGGTTCCATGACAACTGCACACATGACAAGTGCTCACATGACATCTCCGCACATATTGAATTGCTCACACTAACACAGAAATTAATATAAAGACATTTTAAACTTAATTTACGTAATTATAGTATAGGTAGGTATCATTGAAAT
>JAGVSQ010012900.1:0-11379 GCA_022683975.1 Rhyacophila evoluta
TCGCTAACAGTGATCTCACATATGGAAGTTTACCAGTTTTAAATAATTCAGAACAAATATAATCAATAATATCGACTGATATATTATTTACTTTTAATAAACATAATAATAGATAGTTTCATCAATATTTTAACTTAATGCTTATTATATTTAATGAAATATAGTTAATTCAAATGATTAGGTCAGAAATCACATGTATGCCCGTGTATACTTCCTCATCACTCGTTTACATAAAATATAACACGAATGGCAAAATCTGGGTCGAAAATATTAATCTAAAATCCATAGAAGTTCACAAATTTACAAAAATTTTGAGTTTAAACTCACAACTCACAAACTATAGTTAAATAGGCAAGAAAATTGTTATGACAATTAAACAGAGTAACAAAAATTTTAGACGATATTAAATAATATTATTTAATAAATAAAATTTTAATATTATTAATTCGAGAAAAAGGCATTGTCTATGTTCTAATGTGACATTTCAAAATAAGCATCATTTTAGAACACGGCAATATTTTTATTTATAGCTCATTTTTAAATTATATTCTACTTTGAAAACAAGTGATGATCGTTCTTCGCCAACGCCCGAGACGTGTTTCTGTACTACGTGATAATCTAGCTACTCACTGACATTGCTGTGTTATATTATTGAATATGTTTTAGAAATGGATAAAAAGTAATATATTGCGTGTGTGGCAACTGATAGTTGAATAATAATGACTTTGTTATCAAAGTGCTTCTTTGCTTTATCCACGAAGGAACAACTGAAAGGTCAGCATGGATAATAATTTTGATTAAAATGGCTGTAAATATTTCTTGAGATGGCTTGATGATTGATAGCTTCCTTATTAATAATTTTAATATAACTGATTACATAGGAGTGTATTTTAATAATGCTCGCTCAGAATAATCGAGAATGTATCGTAATCTGCTAATATAGAATACAAAATGATTTATATTTTTATTATTTTTTGCAAGCATGTGGGAAATTGTGTTTTTACAGTGTCTCTCAACATTGTTTTATATTGTTGCAGGTGAGTGAATATTATATCTAACGAAGAAGCTTTTGACGTCTTACAAATTACCGATGACAATGCCAGTTTCTAACTATGGATAGTCGAGTTACAAAATTAATAAGTTAATTCTATGGAGTAATGGTATTTGATGGAAAATGATTATAGCCAATTTATTTATTTATTACTAACGAAAAACCACTCAAAAATTGGATCTTTATTTGTAATTTGGTTTCGCCCTTCGTCATCTTTAAGCAATATCAAGACATTGATTTTATATTGGACATGTTATTTATTTTGATATTTCCTTTAAATGTTTTATTTTTTTCAATCTGTATTATCAATTTAATAATTTATGAATGCTTTTGTTTTTTTATTCTAATAATTTTTAGCGAGTATTTACAACTAAATCACAAATAATTAATAACATCCTATGGAGCACTCGAATGGCGTTTGAATATGCATGATATATATTAGTTTTTGTCATGAAAATAGACTACGTTATAAATATATTAGCATGTCTGTTCTGAAAGTGAAACGTATGGATCTCAAAGATGACTACTTGACAATGGATCTCTAGATTTTAAAGAATTTGCTCAACCCGTTGATTATCAATATCTGCATCTTTAGATGTTTAAAGTCTTCAGATGTATGATTCCAATTCACAGCTTTCGGCTCATATATTTGTACGTTAAACTCTCGATATCAAGGCGGACATTTTTTTTTATAATTTAACAACACGTATCGGTTAAAAATATTTATAAATGATTGATTTCAATATTTAAATAGCAACGTGAATATGCAAATCAAAGACTATTGAAAAAACACAATATAAACGATATTTAACAGGTGACGTCTTTGCTGAAAATTGAGAAATTGTAAAAATCATTCCATGATATACTACATAGTATAATATTTACAATCTAAATATCCTCTTATTCAAATTGTGTGAGTAAAAGCAGAATGTGATGTGGCTACAAAAAATTTACCAGAATTTTTTCCGCCAAGTTATCATTCAGTATAAGAATAAAAGTTTGTGAGGCACTGTTTGCGAATTACAGTATACAGTGACGTACACGCTGGTGAATTTGCTCCGTCGTCTATGAAGATAAAATGTGTAAAAACAAAATTAAAAAAAATTGTATTTGATAACTTGAAAAAAAATGAGAAAGAGCAGTTGCATAAATACCATTAGATGCAATCAAAACGACTGGTTCTAAAATAGTGGTAAAATAAATATGAACATAAACTGTGACTGAAATACACGTATCACTAAATAGCCACCGAAGTGAAAAATTCACTATAAATAATAATGTAACATATTTTTGCAATAGAGAATTAATTAATTAGTCATAATTCATTGAAATATGCTTATTTTCCGTTTTCAAATGGGTGCAATCTGTTTGTGAGTTTTTAGCATTTGTTTACGTATCTCTAACTAAATGCCTACTATTTTTGGATAATACTGCTTAGATAATGATGAACCGTATAATGTTATCGTACAGTTTCACAGTAGATCAGCTTCTTTCCAACTGTTATATTATTTTGTACCAAATAATATCGAAAATTATTTTGCTTAAGATCTTTTTTTTTAACTTTTTTTTGGTAAAATAATTAAATTTAATTTTCCATGTGTCGTAATTTAATTGATGTATACAATGAAACCTCTAGTAAAACATATCACGTATAAGAAATTAGATATTTTTTTTAATACTGAACACATCTTTTAGTTTCATTTATAAATAATACATTATTGTTTTTTTTGGAACAATTTGAAAATACGAAATTGGAAAACTATTTCAATTATGAAATAGTATCCGATATTAGAACGGATATATAATTATATAATAATATAATTTTAAATATAATTTAAAAATGGTTGATTATATTGTAATTTAAGGTAAGTATGTCTTTTGCAAATAGTTTTATGAATTCCCTTCATTTAGGATGTAATATATCATATTTAACAGAAATTTGGTTGTTTTGACTAATTTCTTTGAAAGTTTTAAAATACATTTATAGTAAGTACTACAGTGAATACAATCAAAACTCTTTTTTACATTTACATGCCTTGGCGTGCTATATTGTATTGTACATAATTTATGCGAATAAAAAAAGTATTTTGAAAATTATCACCTAGTTAATTCTGAACAAATTTAAAAGATTTCAATCTATTTTATTTTCATAACGCATCGTCACAAGACGTTTTTTTATAATGCTATTAAAATTTGTGAGTTGTCTCCCCTGTAGTGTAAATGTTAGCTTAGGCCCCTCGCAATCTAAAGAATGCGGGCTTGATTCTAAAATCTGTCAAAGGACTGGATACCCATTGGGTTGAGAAATTATCTGACAAACAATTCTTGTAAAAAATAATCTGTCAAAACGTCTTAAAATTGCGGAGATCCATATATATTCCACTTTCGAACCGGATATCTTTACACTATAAAGATGCACTGCTCGAATTTTGTAGCGAATATAGTTAAATATAAAAAAATATATGTAATTCAATACAATAAATAAAACCAAACGCGGTACAATTGGTATAATATACATTATTCAGTCGCTGTAATATTGAGTTCTGTAGAGTATACGCTAACTGAATTAAGAACGAGATACTTCTTGATTTGTTAACGGAAATGTTTGAGTAATGCTGTGAAATGGTAAACTCAGTCGTACTTTGGACGCAAGTCATTTAATATTATTACAATTTATACAGCGAACGCATGGATGTAGAAGTTTATTTATAAATATTATTAAATATTTATATTATTCATGTTATTTGATCTTTGAAAAGACTCAATGTGTTTAAGTTATATTTAGTCGTGCCATCATTTATAATAGACTTAAATATGGTAACGATATGAAAAATAGTAGTGTGCGATATTGCCGAGAAGTGAATGTTCAATATTATGAAATTGTCTAGAAATTGATCAGTATTGGCTAAATATCTTTATAACGAATGTCAAAGTAACGAAATTTCCAGTATAACGAATATTTTTTGCTGTCTCGAACAAACATTTATACAATGTGAACAAAAAAATCTATTAATTTAACAAAGTAGTAATTTCAGTATAACAAAATATTTGAGTGAAAAATCAAAAATGAGAATACAACTTGATACGATGTGTACAATATATTTATGAGGGTGTCTTCGGCTTTTGTCGCAAATAGACGTATCGTGTGTAGATATCAGTTTTATGCAATTGTGAGAGTGTGCCTATCTACCGATCGGAGTTGCTATTGTGATTCTCAAACTTTTTATCCGTTTATTTTTACTTGTGTTCCAATTTCGCACTGTATACACTTGCTTTCAAAACGGATAAAAACGACGTCAATTCATACTTGAATAACAGTAAAACATATTAGATGATATAAATAGAAATATTACATTGCACCATAAATGCAATCAAAGTTTTAAAAAAATCTACAGAAAATTAAAAAAAGTGTAAAAAAAATGAGGTCTTTTGAATGATGGTGTTGATATGGTAACTCTCATGTACACGTAGACTCAAGGTATGCGTTCACGAATTATTCCCACAAATAGACCACCAATTAACTGCTAAAATTTGAAAAGTTGAGTAATTTCTAACATTTTAAGTAAATTTTTCCTTTATTCAGTAAAAAAAAAAAAAAAGTTGTCCCACGCGTTTCTTTATAATAGAATTTGACCCGTATAGTTAATTATATTGCAGATGAAGCCGTAATAGACGTACACGTGGCCTGACATTTATTTTTATTTTTACATTTCATGTTCGCTCCCAAATTGGAGTATATGGATCTACAGGGAGTGAAGATATCCACCCCGAAAGTGGAGTATATAAATCTTCGCAATGTGAAGACGTTTTCACAGATTATTATTCACGAGAATTGTTTGTCAGACAATTGCTCAACACGATGGGGCACCCAGTCGAGCATTTTTGAATTTTTATTCCATGGGGATTCGAGCCCGTATCACCCGGATTGATGGGTGCGCACGCCACCAACTAATCTAACGGGAAGATAAACTACGTTATACTAAAAATAATTTTAGCCAGTGATAAAAGATGCATTTAAAAATCGTTTTAAACCGCTGAAAGTAACTAAATTTATACTATATTACAATATTTTAACAAATTGGTTATTATTCTAACTAATTATGTTTACCTAAGCCGCCTGATAAAAAGTATTATTACTAAAGAAAATTACAACCAAAGCTTAAAACAATAGTCTTATCATTTTTATATTCTACTACAATATATAAAAGTTTGAGCGCCACAGGCAATACAATTTAAAATATATGTATCCATTACGCACACGGAGATTTATTCGTATTATATTGAACCGTTTTAAGGGATGTAAATTTATTTATCGTCACCTCTGTGACCATGGAGACAAAAGGTCATAAATTAAAACATCACATCTGAAATTAATAATAAAAAAACAGACTAAAAGATTGCTTAATAGCTAATCCTCGTAAAAAATAACCATCTAATGTAAGTTTCATATTATAAAGACCCATACACTCGATGTGTGTATCGGATATGGTAAACAATGTACATATTTATGAAAAAATATTGTAATGTGTTTGTGAAGAAATATCTGTTCCGGAAATGATTATGCCTATTGAATGTGTCTACTATTTGAAAAAATAGGTCAAAATTCTTTAACATAATGTTTAAATTGTAACATAAATTAGTGTAGTTGAACTGGTAAGAAAAAAATAAGTCCCATCATTGAAGTAAAAACAATTCCAGCCTCATTGTATTATTAATTTGTTTTACCTTTACATAAAATATAAATATTTTTTTGTCATTAGTTAAAATGTATTATATTATAGAAGTTAAAACATTTTATGAAATTATTAAAATAAAAATTATCTACTTGTCTCAAATCGAATGAGTCTCGTAAAGCTTTTCGGAACCGCCAGTATAAGCAAAGATTTGAATGTATTATTAAGCCGTATTATTTTTCTTCGTATCTGTTTTTATTATGGCGTTCAATAGTATAAAGTGATGTGCATTTGTTTTAATATGAATTATATTGTGTCTGTAGTTGTTATAAACGCTTGTACGACATAAATAAGTCTCTAGAGAAAATTCATAATAATCAATACGTTGTTCGAAACTTCTGTTTCAGCTTTCATATTATTTCACTGTATTTGAGCTAGTTTTATTTTTAATTTTATGGAGGTGTATTATACACACCCGTAGACACGAAATGTCGTAATAGATATCCCGCCATTTTGCTACGGGATTCGTTATCTGTCACATTTGAAAAAGGAACGCCATTAAGTAGATCCCGCCTTTCTGTTTCCGAATATTTCCTTTGTTCCCGTGTATGGATCCAGGTTTTGAGAAATATGATATGATCACTTCGGTAGAATTTCAACTGGTTGTCAATTAAGTTGTGCTTATTAGTAACATTATTAACCACATAAATTTTATCTAACGAAATATTAATTTTACTTAAGTCGTAGTATGAATTTTTAAAAGCATGATAATAAATCTGATAATGATATTTTGTAAGTATGTAGGTTTTTGATTTGATTTGATCTGATGATTCTTTTATAATTAGAATAAAAATAATATATATTACAAGTAAAATAAAAAACGTAGCACAGTTTTAGGTAAGCTATATACAACATTTAAATATATTTGTGATTTACGTATCCCTGAAATCACACATCAAAAGTAAAGGGTTGATGTATTTGTACTTGCATAGCTTCCAGTTAAATTTACTATTAATACCTACCGGTTACAATCTATGATTACAAAAAACTTATTTTAGACAATCAAGATCATGAATATTATTCGTTAATCACAGTATTTTCTATCATTTTTATAGCAATGAAACATATAAAGACCGCGAGAATTCACTAATTATCTACACCCCATGGTTGTTCCTAAAAGTATGTACCATTACGTTTCAGTCACTTAAAAGTTATACTTCACAGCGCTTATATTGCAATATCGAAAAAAATTGCGCTTATAGTATTTTAAAAGAGAAATGTGGAGGGATTTTTTGCTTAATCTAATCAGTAGATACTTAAATTTTAAAATATTTTTCATTCTTGTTGGGGAAACGTAATTAAAAATTATTAAAACTTATAATATGTAAAGAAAATTAGTCCTGAGAGTAATAAATCCGGTATATTAATGTATTCAATGTTAATCCATCTCCGATAAATAAAATAGTCATCGATTCGTTGCAGAAACTCAACATTGCAATGTAGAATTTTTATGTATTATTAAAATCCATTTAGTTTATCACGATTGGTTGTACTAGATGTGAGTGGGTGTGATCGTAGCGCTCCTTGCGTTTCCCGGCCGCGCCGCGCACTCTGTGGTCGATAATTCGCACTGCCGCCGCGCGCTGCGCCGCTCGTCTGCCGCGGGAAAATCGGCAACTAACCCGACAGCTTTTTTCCCATCGCCGATATTGATTTCGCTTCGTGGCGGCGCAGTGTACGACTATTCTGTGTTTGAAATGTATTCATTACAATATTGGTTCGCATAGGTTATATCCGAGACCTTTATGAACATGCTTCGACTTGATGTATCGACGTACACATTTACATATTTAATCTAATTTCTTGAATTATCGACATCTCCCACAACTTTTTCAACGGAAGCTTTCGTCTCGTGCGTTCCTTTTTAATGACGCATTCGCAAATACAATTATTTGACGCACATTTATAAAAATCGTACGAAGATTTAAATATTGTAAATTACATATATAATTTCGTTCATATTTTGTAACCTATTTCAAATAATTAATTCAGACGTAAGCACTAACATATCAAAACAGTTTGATAAAAAGTTTATGTTTCATTAAGACAAAATCATAACTATTATAGTTTAATAAAAATGACAAACAACGACATCTATGTTATTTAAAATGAGAAAAAAATGATATTATGAATTTATGAAGCTTGGCACCAATTACAGGTGTAACTTAAGTCATTTAACTTTACAAAGGTCGTTTGAAGTTTTTATCATTAACATTTCATATACGAGATCGATGGAAGTTCCGCGCGTAGAAACGTTTTAATATTTCACGCAGTCTTTTTTATATTTACTATAATATATAGATAAGATATTATATATTTAATATTTTTGACAGATTTAATGTAACCTCTATCGAATTGATGACAGTTTTGAATTTTGTTTTCTAAAGTAATGAATTGATAAAAATACAACATATTACGTTCACACAATGAATACTTCTATGACTAATAACTGGTATATATATAAATGTCGCAAAATTTAATTCTTATTCCGTTTAATTATATTATTATATGCAGACGAAACACGTGTCGAATTCTATAAAATAAAATTGGTATTAGTTAAATATATTAAGAAACTAGTGAATTATAATGTCGCTATACTTTGAATCATGTTAAATGATATCGTACGATATAATTGTAATTTTTGTTACCTTGTCGTGTAACTAATCGTGTGTAAATAACTCATATTGCACTTAAATTTGTGAAATAATTGAAAACTTAATGCAATTATTAATTTAGCATTTACTTGGTTTAACCCTATTTAACTCTTCTTCTCCTCTTATACCATGTTCGCTCCAAAAGTAGAGCATATGGATTTACACAGTGTGAAGATATCTACTCGGACAGTGAAATATATGGACCCCCGCAATGTGAAGACGTCTTGAGAGATTAAAGTTTCTCGAGAATTGTTTGTCATACAATTGCTTAACCCAATAGGCATCCAGTGCTACATTTTTAGATTTTTTAACTAGTGACATGAAACTTTAAAAAATAGTTTTATATTATTATTCAATGTTAATATGTTTATTATATTAAAAAAAAAACAATAATTTTATATGTGTGTATATCGATTAACTCACCAGAAAATTTCTCGGACTAACCGCCGATTCGTCCCTGATTATGAAGTGATAACAGAGTTTATCGCTTGTTATCTAGCCTTTTACATTCATTACAACTGTTTTAAAACTATTAGAGTAGAGTGATGTTGTTCATTAATTATAAAATAGTAAATACAAGACTATTTTTCTTTGCGATTAAAGCTTTCGATAGATTTCCACAATGGCAATTATGAAGAATGCCGATAGTTTTTGAACTTGACCTCGTATAGTAAACATTGCTGCGTAGAAAACACCCTACACTTACTTTAATATGCAGACCCTGACCGGTCCTTTTGAAGGTAAAACGCTCGAAAAATTTAGGGTATTTTAAACCTTCATTGGAAATTTGGGTAAAGGCATCATCAAAGTTGTATAAGATTTGGTTATTTTACAAAAGACATTTCTCCTTGCCCGGTGCATTTAAAAACTGTTTTTAATATAAATATTATTTATAATAATATATTAATATTATACTACAGACTGTATACGTTTATTTGAGATGTTTTAATAAAAGAGATATCAATGGCTGAAAGCACTAATTTCAACAATCCCTTTTTCCTTATTTTACAGGGCAGTGTAAAAACTAATTAGTATGTTATGTTTTTGCGATTGTTTTAAACGATTTATTCGTAAGGCTGTTTATGAATAACATATTTTTGATAGATCTGAATACCAAATAGCAGATTTATTTAATATATTTTGTAGTGTATGTGTCAGATCTGAATTAAGTTGTCAAATTTTCTTATGATACTTTTTCGAAATTTTGAAATGAATTTGAATTGTCAAATTAGTGCGGGTCATGCATATGGCGTGGCACAACAAGATGGTATTGTTAAGTAATTTTCAGCTAAAAGCGGATTTATAAACTTTGCGCTTTAAGCCGTTATGTCAAATTAATATGAATTGGCATACAAAGTGAAGGTTGTTAATAATGTCTTGGTTGTTTGTGTAAAATAATTATTATATGCATTATAAATATTAAATAAGTGATAAATATATTATAAATAGTATCTACTAGCAGTACTAACTATGATATCCATACTATTAAACAGAAAATGTGTGTGGTAAATTTTCTCAGTAGTCTTTAAATTGCCGCCCGTCTCGCGCCCCTAAATTGTTTTTTCATTTTCTTCCAAAAATTATAGTTTCTTATTTTTTTAAGCCTTACGCATAAGTTTTTTTCATCTTTTACTTTCGTGCATTCGTCTAGAAATTGCGTTTGTAATTTCTACTTTCGGGCGTAGTATATCGCATGGTTCAAAACTATTACGTCTCCTCTAATAATTTCGCTGTCTCACAATAATATTTTTTGCGCCTTCGTATGATTCATGCGGTTGGAACATTTTTACTGATTTCGCTACTTTTGCCGCCTCTTACACGATGCCGCCTGATGCAACCGCGTCTTTGCTTCATAGCATGGCACGGTTCTGTCTGTCACACATACTTCTTCCAAATGGTGTACAGTAGCATAACATTTTTTTCACATGTCATTTCGGTTGCTATTTATAAATTAACTGTATTACTTTCAACATTAAAAATCCTTACAGATGATCAACAACAGATTAAACATATCTTGTACAGTATTGAGTTTTGAAATACAACAGAATGAATAAAGTTAATTTGAATAAAAATGAGCTTGAATCTATCCCAGACAATGCCGAGTAATTAAATCTTTCATTAGTGAGTTATTTTTTTATGTACACATGTTTTAAACACTAAAATATTTCACTGCTACCAATTCAACTAATATCATAAAATCAATCAAATTGGATAAGTCGATTTGTAAATAGTGCTCCTCTATTTACAAACCACGAAGAAAATAAATTTAAAAGTCATCTCATATTGCTAAGAATGTGTATATCATTATCATATGTAGCCTCTCCCATTTCGGAATCAAATGAGCAATTGAGAACAATTTTGAACCCGCAGGACTGATTTATGTGACATTTGACGTGGTTCTGTGAATAGAAGTGAACAGAAATATAGATAATATTTCATTTCTTTGCAAATCATAATTATTACAAAAAGAAAGTAAGGGAATTTTTCAATGCTGAAGTCAACCTTTTTTTCGCAATGTTTACGTATTTTTTCTGGCCTAAAAATATATTATGTAATGGCTTTCAAATATTATTGATAAATTTATCTTTTATTTATATTAAAATAAATAATATTTTATAAAAAAAGAATGGCTTTGAAAACAAGATGACAATACGAACGGACGTACATGTTCGTCTATACTCCTCAAAAAGTTAAGCTAGTAATGTTGTATATGAAGATAAAACCATTCTATGATGCATATATTTTATGATGTCAGGATGTTTGTTGTTACGTCATTGCCAGTGAAAGAGGATGCGACTCATACCGGCATTTAGTTTACTAATGCACACATTAGTATTTATAACTGATATTTATTATTAGATGTATCTTATTATTTAATGCGTAATACTTAACCCTTTCATAGCCGTAAATAAATCACGCCGCAGTGCTTATCAGGCCTAAT
>JAGVSQ010012901.1:0-11378 GCA_022683975.1 Rhyacophila evoluta
CTTCTTTCGGAGTGGATATCTTCACACTGTGTAGATCCATATGCTCCACGTTGGGGCGAACATGGTAAATAAATATATATTGTTAATTTCGAACTATAAATTTTAATATGGAGTTTTTCTTTAATTTTCTTGGGTTGCAACTCTTATGTACGAGCCAGTAACTGAGAATCGAAATCGAGGTGAATTCAAGTCATTTTGGCTGTTATTTCTACGTCTACCGTTATACTTTTAACATAATCGCTGATAAAAAACATAATACTAAAAATATTTTATGTAGCTAAGTATTGAAATAAATTTAATTTTAATAAAGAATGATTTTGGATCTATCCCTGGCAAAGCCGTTAAATAATACTAGTATTTATATATAATGGCAGTAATCTAATACTGAATACAATTTAGAATCCGAACCGTGTATTAAAAATGATAATGCGAATCAATCTACCCATTAACTTTCAAATTCAAGAGCAAAGCCATTGTATGAAACAGATTGCAATCGCCTAGCAAAATTAGTTTTGCTTATTTTTAACACAGACATCTCACAGACATAGAATTATGGACCGTACATTCAAGCAAGATCAATCATACAGATAAGCAAATGAAATTCAACGATCCACAAGACTTTGTTCTAAATTCGGACATCGCAGATATCTAGTTCGAGATCGTTGATCTTCACTGGACCAGGTTGATTGAACAATATATAATATAATATTTTCTGAATGTCTTGTCCACTTGCCTGTAATTCAGCGACTTTCAATCTTTTTGCTGCTACGCCTCCCAAAAAAATCCGCGCCTCCCCAAATTTTACTTTTAATTGATATAATAATATAGACACGTTCTATTTCATTTTTTTTTAATTTTGGCGCATCTCGTAGCAATAGTCCGTGCCGCCCAGGTTGGAAAGCGCTGCTGTAATTCCATATGATAAAATTAGTAAAATTTGTAAAATCACATGGAGATTAATATTAGGTAATTTGAAACTTTCGAACTATCATAATATCACAGAAACCAACATAGAAATGAAATATATGGATTTCTGTAATGCGATAACTCTTCTTGGCATATTTTTACGAGTATCGGTTATCAGCCAATTGTTCACCCCATCGCACAACGAGGTATGCATTTTTGAATTATAAAAAATCCCAAGTAGCTTGTGGGGGTAACCAGACATTATAGTATAGGTAGATTTTTAATTCAATGATACTTACCTATACTATTATTACGTAAATTAAGTATAAAATATCTTAATATTAATTTCTGTGTTAGTGTGAGCACTTCAACGTGTGCGCAGATGTCATATGAGCACTTGTCATGAGTGCAGTTGTCATGGAACCCTTGTGGGATGCAGACCTGCAGCCTTAAATACTGAAGCAGCGCGCTTACTTATGAGCTACGTAGTGAATTCGTAATAATACAACGAATTTAAGCTTTTTACATACGACCTCGTACTTGAATAGATGAATCTTTCATCCACACTTTTTGTCGTTGGTTTTGGTGAATGGCTCATACGACTTCAAGATATATTTAAGGTGAATAGTATCGGAATCATTTCAGATATATATAACTATTGATAATAAGATTTCCGTATGAAACTGTTGAGGAACAAAACATGTATGGAATCAGGGCGACCAAAAAATAAAAAGTAAACTTTTAAACAATATTGGGCTAATTTCGTGCGTAAAATATTCGTTATTCTGGAAAATTCGTTGCTTCGGCATTCCTCATCAAAATAATAGACCAGTACTGATTTTACACGAGCAGGCAAATACGAAGACTATCAAAGATGGAACTTCTGTTATACTTGACAATGGTGTGATAGTTGAAACGGCTGCGAGGGCGATGTACTTTCTATACAATTATATTAGATTGAACGGGTTTGGTAGGCAATAAACTCATACAATGTTCAGACTGAAGTCCCATTAACAATTCGAACACTTTCTTGCAGCTTTGCCACCAACTAATATTAAATAAACAATTTATCATTGAGACACAGTAAAACTTAACGTTCGTGTTATTATCTAAGATATGTACATGTTTTACGTTTGTACCCAGTAAACTTTCAAATGAGAAAATAGCTTCTTAGATAAAAGGATCGTAAAAAGGGACTTTGGTCGATTTCATTGCCTAGAAGTTATCACAACTTTCGGGTGTTTTATTTCATTTATTACATAAACGTTGTGAAACGAAAATGTCTATGACCTCAACACAGTTTACAGTAGTATCAACTGCAATACGAAAACTGTGCTAGGATTAACAATTAAGTAAGTATTAAGTATTATAAAGAAATAATAACGACATGTCATTGCTGTATGGCTATGGCTTTTAGAGTATAATGTATTTTTGCTTTTTGCGTGAAGTGGAGCACGTTTATTAACATCTACACAGTGAAAATATCCACGCCAGAAATGTGATATATAATGTATGAATCTCCGCCACGTAAATAATTATTTTGACAGCTTTTCACGAGAATTGGTTGTCAGTCAAAAGCTCAATCTACTGGGTAACCAGCCATGTATCTTTCAATATTTTTAAATACATGACATCCATTGGATTCAAATCCGCAACATACAGCACCGAACCTTACTATTGTATAATAAACTTTTCTTGAATTATGTCTCAACGAAATACGTAGGGAGAAATTAATGACTAAATTCGAAATTCTTCTTTATCTTGCATATCTGCTCGCTAAGTGGAGCATATGGACACACGAATTCTTGTCGCCCGCAAGTATTCTTGCGTCCTCCCAGGTCATACCTGCATCTCATAACTCCGAATACATTATATAGATATAGTGTTTAGCGGCTTTCCGGGATGCCGACAACCAGTCGGCTTGAAGAATATGCAAGTCAAGTTCACTCTCTTGAGGCATCCGCAATATGTGACCGAGCCAGCTTCACTTTACCAGTGATAAGTTCACTTCTCATTTGTAACGAACTCATACCACCATATGCCCAGAATTCGCCGCAGGCATCTGTTCTCAAAGCTTAGAATACGGTTGTTTTGGGCCTTAGTTGTGTGAAACGTTTCGCAAGCATAGATCAGCACTGGCAAAATGCATGCATTGAACCGGCGGCATTCGGTTTATTATATAAGCATTAACATTATTTAAACTACAATTTACAATCTAGTACAATTAACTTGAACCTTATGTCAAAGCGCTGCATTTTTTCATTCAAAAGAGTCCTTCCTTCAAACGTCACGCAAATCGAAGGAAACTGATATAGTCAGATATTTATTCTATCTCTTGCAATGTTATTAAGTATTTTATTCCATGTTGTAATCGACTAAATGATACATAGTTACATATAAGGGTCGACGGCTGTAAGTGAAACTCCTTACAGGACCAAATCGGTCATTCGTCATTCATGATAGTCGCCGAACGTCAACAGGAAACGCTGTCAAGGACCAGTACTTGGCTCCTTCCGTTCCGAAGGATCCCACATCGTCACACGAAGAAGACGTGTCGACAAGAATAATTATACGGCCGACACGCATTACAATGAGGAACAATAACCAAAGAGCACAATCGACGACTGCATTATTTCATTTCTCGCCGGCACCATAACATTGATTGCCGGAAACTATTGTCAGCTACGAGTTATTGAGCGTAATGTGCAGTGAATGTATGACTGCGACGTCAACGCTGGAACGTGTACAAAACAAACGTGATAACTTGTAATGTATCGTTCAAACATGTAACAATGGGCATTTAATTAACTACACATTTAACTACAAATGATACTGATATTTTATACGCTAACATTAATAACATTGCACATATCGATAAATACATACAGTCAATTTTTTTATTACTAATCCCGAAATAGCGATACAAGAATAACGAATATTTTTAATGAATAGACATTTACAGAAAATAAATCAAAAAGAACCTAAGTATGGAAAGTATGCCAAAGCTGAAAAGTACTAGAAGTAGTTAGCAATAAATCTTCGCCACCGTCATTTATCATTTAACATAACCTCATATAAATATATCACAATTAAACGTAAAGCACACAGTAATAAAAAATAAAATACAATATCTAAGTGACTATTAATACGAATATGTTAGAAAACACAGTGTCAAAGAAATAATGTCTTCAATACTCAGTATTTTGCGGCTTTTAATGTTTTCACAAGGTAACAAGTAACTGTTAGATTTAATTTAAACGTGAGAATGGCCACCAAGATGAGCAGAAACATATTCAAAATGAAAGTTTTTATGGTTGAAATATTAAAAAAGTGCGTATGTTATACACACTTTCACGTAACAGAGAGAGTCAAATTAGTAACATTAAATTCTTACAACAACTCGACATAGCTTATTTTATTGCAAGAAATTTCCGATATTAACTCATATATAAAGGCTTCAGAATATTTTAATTAAATTATAATTTTACTTTATTATAATTTATGAATTGGCTAACCACATCGACGTATCTTCATAGTTATTCTGTCTCCAATATCGTCGTCTACGTCCTGTCCGAGGCTAATAAATCTGAAACGGTTTTTTGCGAAAAATTATATTCTTGCCATTCTCGCAATCTCTCTCTTTCCGCAAATAGATAGTATAATATTAATAAGCGGATATCGACAAAAGTATGACATTTTAGGCAGCAGGAAATGAACATATCAAACGCACATAATTTACTTATACAGTCATATTAACCCAGATTGTAAAATATATATTATTGAGAAAAACGAATTTCATGCGATTGGTTGATTTCGTGAACTTGGATCCGAAAAAAATGAAACGCAAGTTGCTGTTAATTATTTGATGAAATTTAATTACTAGGCAATTTCAAATCTACGTAGAAATCTATAGTGAAAAAATAACATAGTAAAATAGCTGATGGTAAAAAATAACATACATATCGCAAGGAATGCAGCAGCTTAAGTCATAATTTATGCATGTTTCATTTTATGGTATGATTAATGTTTTAAATTTCGTCGAAAAATCGACAAGCAAAACATCGTAATCGTAATATAATTTTACGCTTGATATTACTCATTTAATATCCATACCCTGTATTTAAATATGCTTTAAGTTTACTTTATGAGCTTTTTTGGAAAAGTAACTTCTCGCTCGCCATAAGATTTAGCATTTTTTAAATACTGCGTAACCATCATTATCATCCTTACATTTATAGACCCAAGGTCGAATCACATTAAGAAGCTCTTCCATTTCAACCGACATATGGAGACACTCAGAGAAGACGTGATCAACATCGTGCAATTTTCCACACAAGTCATTAGCCGAACTTAGTTACAATAGGAATCATACTTATTCTACTACATGCCAACGTCTTTGAAAGCTGCTCTTATGATACTTATGGCTATTTGAAGATCGCATCACGTTTTTTGCGCCGTTGTATACATTTACATAATATTTTCGTGTGTGTTGGGTGGTGGAGGGGGGAAATTTTTATTTTTACGCCGAGATTTTAATCTGCGAATTCTGGTGTTAAGCGATCCCAAGTGTTCGTGTTCACCAACTCGACCGCTAAAACATCCCAGATGTAAATAATAATAAAAAATAGCTCTATAAAGATTTGACAAATGCCCAATCACTTTTTGAAAGCGTTGCTAAATGCTATGTTGAGTTAGGATTTTTTTCGAAATAATTTTAATTTAATTTGTTTGCATGTACAGTACAATGATCGATTCATTACTAACAAAATTGCTGCCATTGTATTTCACAAGTAGAAAGTCAAAGAATAATCTCTGTTCAATATATCTCAATTTATTTTTTGCCATGGCAATACATTACATTCAACCATAGAGCGAGCGTACTGTATTTCAGAAGACACGAAAGCAAATTCAATACATAATTATCTATTTGCTACTAAACAAATTACATGCATCAAATAATCGATACAATTCATAGTAAGTAGCATATATTCTTCAAAATCTTAGGTCACATTAAAAACATTCAAAGAACACCCATTGCCTAAGCGACATAGCCGCATCTCATTTTAAAATCAGTAATATAAGCTAAATACATATTACGTACCTTATTAAAATACTGAGGAAAATGAAAGTTTCTCAATTTCTAACTTAAGTTTATATTTTGAATTAAAAATATCCAAAAGGCAGTTAGATAAACG
Organism: Rhyacophila evoluta; assembly: GCA_022683975.1. NCBI lineage: Eukaryota > Metazoa > Arthropoda > Insecta > Trichoptera > Rhyacophilidae > Rhyacophila > Rhyacophila evoluta. The sequence continues at coordinate 6,102 of JAGVSQ010012901.1, forward strand.
TGCTCGAAGATTTTATATCGTACGCAACATTAAATAAAAAAAATAATAATTGTGCGTTTTGCAAGATTAAAAAACTGCTTCTAGGCAAAAAATATGATTTTTAGATATTCGCTCGGTCTCTCTCTATCGCTTAGGACGACAGTATAATAATGATATACAGTAGAAATTAAATGTATTTTTCGATACCTTCTTCATCAACGGAGTCTAAAAATTCATCAGAATTAGTGTCAGACTTTTCTGGATCACATTTCAACTGAGAGTTATGGAGGACACAAATTGGTAATTGTCTCCCAACTTGAAGGTGCAAGGTGTTTTCATCGTATACCATCCGCAATGCCTGTGATGTTCGAATATAATGACCCTTTTGTGTTCCTTTGTGGACGTATGTGAAGTGAAACAAAACATACATAATGTTAACAGTAACCCCATCGGATTTTGATAGCAATCCTAGGATTAATTATAAGATGCACCACAAAATCCGGAAAATATCTACAAAAATTGTTACGCTATAAGATTCAAAATAAAATATGGCAATCAATGACGACCCTATTTAGATGAAATCGTGACGTACGTACACTAAAAATATAATCTGGTGATTGATATTGCACATGGCTATTAAATGTCACAATATGCGAAAATCATTATTGCGAAATAATTGTAGGTCATAAAAATTCTAATGATAGAAAAAATATTATTGTCAATCACTGTCGACTGTAGCTGGATTTTATTAAAAATGGACGTGTTTGACGTGAGTATCATTTGCCTACTATTGCGAAACGCTCTGTGTACATTGCGTTGTATGAAGTACAACACGTGTCTAGAACTTATTTTAGGTACAGAATAAATGCACTGTTATGAGACTTGTGATATAAATAACAAGTTGGCGTAAACAAAATAGAATTTCACAGCAATATTATTTTATTGCATCTCAACGGCTGTTATTTACTTCATAATTATTATATACCTACATAACTTTACTCCACTTTAATTTCTTACTTTATACCAACCAAATGTATTCGTTTTGAAGTCTATATAATATATGATTTTTGGTAATAAATATATGTATCTCCGATGAAATAATGTGATTATAATGACGATTCCGGGAGAATTGATTCATATAAATATTCACTAAACATGAACGAAAAATCGTCAATATAAAATTTATATACCATACAATAAAACATTTGAATTAATAAGTCTTGATTATTTTTAATAAATACAATCGCATATCTTATCTAAATGCCTTGCAGTGAACTTTGATAACGTATTACATCATTGATTAATTGATAACATCAACACCACCCGCCTTTTGTCAATACTTTAAGAGATAAAGGCTGACGGAGGTCTTCATATGGCGACTATTCGTGTTTTTAATGGATTGTGAACGAATTTGTGATGTTAAGTCGTCAGAAAGTGTATTTAATAAGGTGACAGCCTTCCCAAGATAATTTTACAAAATATGATGTCTAAAATATTAAGCTAGCTAGTATATATACACTTGGAAGGCACGAATATAGTTGATAGATGTGTGATATATATTTGGAGAACACTATTGTAAATACAGTCTTGAAAATGGTGTAAAAATCATATTTTAAGCATGGCAGCTCCGAAGAACTAAACGGCTCTCCACACTTATCCAGTCGTATATATTTTAAATTATATCATCACAGGAATTAAGCCCGCAAATTTTGGTTCCGAACCAAAACTGCCACTAAGGCGTAAAAAACATATCAACCAATTAACCTGTTGAATTATACTCAAATATAACCGTTTAGCATTATAATATGTACAAAATTTATTCATACACTCAAAACAATGACTAAAAAACCAAGGTCACAGTCTCCTATCAGATAGATATCTCAGATGCGTCCCAATATTTTAATAATTTTCCTGTTTCCTGTCTGCGATTGGTTTCTCGGTATAACCTTCTCTAACAGAATCGGCAATTAGGTGCACATGTTTTGGTAAAATAAATTACACATAGTCACCGGGAGATATCATAAATGTTTTGATTCCTTTTGCCATCCTCTGCAAGATCAGTTTCCGTTCAAGCCAGTTTAAATGTAATAATTTTATTATCACTAGGATACGACTCAAGCTAGTATACATCGACAGAGCGACCGGCGTGCAGTTAACATAACTTATAGTAGTGATTGATCTACGCGCAGACTAAGAAAGGTCTGAAGTTGATCGTTCAACTGACAGTTGACCGGTACGATTCAATTCCACTCGTTGACTGCAATGTGCGTAGTTTTGATGAAACCCATACACCACAGAGAACTTGTCTGAAATACTGAACGACTGAACATCCGCAGTGTGTGCGCAGAGTGAATTTAAACTTTAGCAGAGCAGTGTAATAGTAACCGGTAGATCACGCAGCGGGATATAGGTATTTGCAATATACACACCAGAAGTTATCACATGTGCTTTTTTGCAATAAATGTCCTTAACTCTTTCTTCCATTTCTGATAACACGTATTTCGAGGTCATATATAAATGACTACTGTTGATACAGCGTCATTATTTCTTCTTAATTTTTTTTATACCATGTTCGCTCCCAAAGTGGAGAATATGGATCTACACAGAGTGAAGAATCCACTTCGAAAGTATATAGATCTCCGCAATGTAAAGACGTCTTGACAGATTATTGTTTTCACGAGAATTGTTTGTCAGACAACTGCTCAATCCAATTGGCATCCAGTCCTGTATTTATGAAATTTTTAAAATCCGACAGATGAGGAATCGAGCCTGTACTCTCCAGTTTGCTAGGAACACACGCTACTAACTACGCTACCGGGGAGACATATGTAAATAGGTAACAATATACAAGATTTCAGGTCTGTTATAATTCGCAAGATTTTCAATTATCAGTGAATAAACTAAAGTGAAGCTTTTTGAACTTTGAAGCTTCTATGGATTAGAGTTCAAAGTTAAAATATTGTTAAAAATATAAATGTATATTACAATATACGAGCGAGAAAGCTGAAGTATAATTAAATATTAAAAAGTGTTGAGCAATTTTCTGGCAACTAATTTCATAGTTTTGACAATGCGAAAATCCATATACTCCAACGCAAGTGTATTATACTTATTTATATATATAAAATAGTTCAATTTGCGATCCGTTATTTTATGATACATGTCCAGAGGGCAATGGATCCCCGCTGTGATGCCGCGCGACATTACCGCATGGCGATTGAAGGACCAAATAGGGACCGCGGCCGATCGAACTGACATTTTTATCGCAAAGCTTTATATCACGATGCATTTGTTATGTAACGTCTGCGATATATAACGAGTGAATAATAACGCAAAATCAATAGCTGGTATTAAATAACAATTCGTTTTAAATTTGAATGAATTGGAGAAGATTATTTAAAGAATCTTACTGCCGTATGAACTGCTGCTTTCTTTGTACAATACATTGAACATTATTCCAAGTAATGATTTAATTCCTTCATCACCTAATTCGTCTTTAAATGCATTAAGTAGAAATAGAAACACGTCGCCACATACGAAACGACTGTCAGATACTTTTTATTGTGCAAGAAGCGCTTCAGGAGTAACATCCTGGTAGTCCTTCGTTGATAGGATTCCTATTTTAACAAACCCCTGTTCATATTTGGTATTATTGTTTGGATAATTAATATTTTCGACTGATGGTGCTTGATGGAAATTGATTTTAAATTCTGAATTATTGTTTGGCATAAAAAATTCTCGCTTGCTGTAATGTTACATATTTCATTTAGGGGCTAAAAAATATCATTTGTAGAAACCAAATCGCACAAAGCAAATGGTTAAGCTGTTTTGAGAGCTTTTCACTTTCGGCCGATATTTTTAGATTTTATGACAAGCATCCTGCAATTTCAGATCATTGGACTCATTAGCTGTTTTAACTGGACACAATTCTTAACCGTTCATAGTAGTTTTGCATAAACACTATCCTCAGTATTATAGAATCTCCAGGTTAAGACTAACTCACGATACAGATACCTTAATGTAATAACAGTTCTCAATAAGCAATACGATGGTACCCGACGATAAGTCGCGCTGCGTGCAATTTTTAGCAGTTTCCGTACCATATACACACTACAGTATTAACTCAGTTGAAAAAAATAATTGGATATTGAAAACTCTCGTAATCTCTTGAAACCTTTCATAAGTGAGTATTTTTTTTATGCACACACATTTTAAACACTAAAATCTTTCCCTGATATCAATTCAACTAATATCATAAAATCAGTCGAATTAGATATCACGATTTGTAAACAATGCTCTTCTATTTCCAAAACAACGAAAAAATAAGCCGAAAGGTTATTTCAAATTGGTAAGAATGTGTGTAACATTATCACATATGGCCGCCCCCATTTTGGAATTAAAGGAGCACATAAGAGCAAATTTGAACGCATATGATTAATTTACGTGAGATTTTATGTGTTTCTTTGAACAGCAATATAAACAATCTTTCGTTTCTTTAAATTTCATTTTTTTTCGTAATGTTTACGTATTTTTCTAGCCTAAAAATATATTATATAATTGTAATGACTTTTGCATATCATTGAAAGATCTATCTTCTATTTATTTTGAAACAACAACATTTAATAAAAAATAAAATTATGGATTTGTAAATAAGGTACGTCCATACTCCTCAAAGAGTTAATCAATGTTATTATGTACTATTAAACATTAAGACATTTTAACGATGTCAAATGTTTTTTGTTATACCAAGTAATTGTCAAATATAACAGACCACAGAAAATAAACTTACATAAACAGACATATATTACGAAATAAAACAATTTGTACTGGAAATATTTCTAGATACTATATATTTTCAATATAACACATCGTGTGTGCCGGGCGTTATACAAGCAAGTTATCGAATAAGAGGGAGGGTGACCACAAAGTGAAACCAACGGTCAACTGCACATTGCACACAACAAATTACAACATTGTAGAACGGTTCATTGGGCCGCGCCGTTGATCAAAAATCGCACCAAACAGAAGCCGATGATCGTGTACACAAGCCCTACTGATTTGTGATTTTCAAAATTACAAGTTACTAGTCCTTTAATAATGCATGTAGCAAAACACCTGGCAGGGTAGGTAGGACGCGTCGACTAAAGGCAGGTACATATACATCTTTTTTACTAATATTAAATGGCGCGTGGAGATAACAAAGCTGACTCCAGACCACTTCAGTAGCCAATTTATAACAGGATACGGTGATTTTGCCGCTAAGCTGTCTCAGTTTGGCCTTGTTAAACAGCCAACATG
>JAGVSQ010012903.1:0-11375 GCA_022683975.1 Rhyacophila evoluta
TAACAGTGATCTCACATATGGAAGTTTACCAGTTTTAAATAATTCAGAATATTATTTTCTATTAACCTCCTTATTAATGTGATTAGTTTTATTTATATTATACTTAGGTGTACCCATATCGTATCAGTGATTTTATGTGCATCCGTCCGTTTGTGGCTTTCTAATTTAAATATTTTACTATAATATAATTCAAGGAATTCCTACACTGAACTCAGTTCTCTTTCAAACTTTCAAAGTTAACATCCCACTTTTTAGGATTATTTTCAAAAAAATAATTGATGTTGCTAATAAGTTTTGAAATGGCGATTTAAGATTTTTCAAATTATATTTATTTACGATTTTAATGCCAGTGATACTAAATTTACTAAGTTTACTAAATAATTCCGTAAACAAATAATGCAATATTAAAAGTCACACTTTTGTCGCTATATATCAGCACATCGTTCGTAGATAGAAATCCTGAAAATGCAATAACGGAAAACTTTAGAAAAGTTTACAAATTTTGAATCTCTATTAACAAAAAGTATTTATTCAAAAAGAGTTTCCTTACTATAGTTTATACCAATAAAACACTGGAATTATTTGTAAATCGGATATGGTAATTAAATATTTGGGAAAATAATTTTATCATTGAGAATTAATTGGTTGCCAATAATTATTATTAGTTAATAATTATTACAATTAATTATTACTTGCACTCGTTTTATTTCTTATATCTCCACGTTAAAGAGATGTATATTGTTTATATTTTTACTTCAATGAGTTATATTTTAAGCCCTATATCATTCAAGCACTATTGATGGATGCCATTGCTTATGTATATAGTTTAACTGCAATTTATATACGTAAATCATCATAAGATGGATGTTATTAGAAACATACACGACCGTTATAAAATCGTTCGCACATATTATTACCGCGTAGCAAAGTATATATTTTTAATGTTCTTTTAAAAGGGGCGGTTATGTCAACTGTTTTATTGCATTAGTATCATTGAATGAAAAATATAAGCCGAGATGATGGATCGCTTGCATTTAAAGTTCAGCTTTTGACAGTCTTTCAATACTTTGACGTCTCGTTCGAATAGATTGATTGAAACTAAATGCATTTGCTTTTAAATCTCAGTTTCATTGATACGTTTTTTCGTTATTTTTTGTGTCAAATAATAATAAAATTGCTACATTCCACTGATTTGTTTTTACAGCTGTTATTTATTTTATTTAAACTATTCTCTCCAAGCCAATATTAAATTAATTAAAACCTATATTAAACTGCAATGAGTACACTGTATATTATTGATATTACTATTTTTGATTTCTTTTGAATCGAGATATTCAGAACTTTACAAATTATGAACAAGATATAATTAATAATACATATCAATTGAGTGAGCAGGACTGTTTTCAGAATTGTATACAATAGTATTCTTTTAATCTCACTTACATGTACTACGATTTCACACTATATATTTCTGTAAGATTTATGTAGCATAATAAGCTGTAATATTTTGATCAACATGATAAAGTCCCAATTTCTTAATGAAGAATCTTATGATAATAAGTATCTGATATATCAAGAGAATTGCTTGTGCAGACTATTCTATATTCCAAAAATGATTCGATTGCTGTATTTTTAAACCTGTATTTGATTGCAAATGGCGAAACTGATAACCTATAGTAAATAAGTCAGAATTAAAAACCCACTTTTGATCGTTGTACATTGAGCTTTTACTACTTAAATCTGTGTTATTTAAGTCGATTGTATAGTTTTCGTGAATAAATATAATAAATGCTTCACGTGTATATTTTTGTTTTTATTTATCGTTTGGTAACAATATAATATATTACGGTTACTTGTACTGATTCATAATAATGGTTGAACCCCGCCATTTCTTGCCACCATACCTGCTACTGTAAGTCAGTTTCTCTTCTTATACAGAGTGTTGACAGGCGGAAGGGCCAGGGGTGCTGTCAAACTATGATTTATGTCGTCCGACTAAAATGCACATACACTTTTTTGCCGCCCGAACACCGCACACCGTGTCTCGGCATATTTTACGCGCCAATTTGAATACAGCACTGCAAACGGAGACAACTTCCCCTCAAAATGGCACTTATGACACCTTAGCTCTATATCCCGTACATAAATAAATATAGTATCTAGGATGTTTCAAAATATTTTTTATTTAATCCCATAAAGTACTGTAGAGTATGGATTTGATAAATGGATCATTCCTTACATCCATCGACAATATTTTTATAAAAATTCACTTTTTAGTCTGTAGATCTGTGCATGCAAATTTGTATTTAAAAAGCAGCGTATGTTACATATGTATATTAAGCTAAGATATTCAAATCAATGAACCTTATAGAATAGAAATATAATATGTTTTAAAACGTTGGTTTAGATTTGTATAAGCTAAAACTTTCTCTCATCGTTTTAAAAATACCTGCAAGTTTATAATGCATGTTAAGTTCTCAAAAATGGTCATTATTAGTATTATCTGTATTAAAGTATTTTGAAAGACACATATTTTGTAAGAAAACACCAAATGCATTGTATTTTATGATTTTATGTCTCAAAAAGAAAGTCAAAATAATAATTTCTACGTGTATTTTTTTAACGTAAAGTAATGCAATCTCTGTGAAGATACGATACTAAATGATCGTTTAGCATGAAGAAAAATTATCAGAAATATATTATATATTGAAAAAATCTGTCAAATGTTTTTTACCTGTTGAACTTTTGTGTATTTTTAAGAAGGCATAATATGTAATATCACAGAAGCTATTTATAATCTATAATTAGTAAAAGTTTATAAATAGCTTTCAGATTTAAATAACAAAACAGATCATTTCCGTGATTATCATTGGATATTTACCATTTTGATCACAAACGAAAGCTAAATTTGCAAAAGTCTTGGTTTTACAATTCATATCTCTTTAACAGCCGATGCTAGTGACTATTTCATAATTAACTGGTATATATGACACATCTTAATTATGAAAATTATAACTTTTAATTTTTTTAACAGTTAAAAAATGAAGATGGAAAACAATTTATACACGACAATACGTCAATTCATTTCTAGCAAGTTGAATAAAAGATTCAAACACTAAACTGACACTATCATAATAAAATCCAGGGGAGTCGGTCTCTTTTCCAAAATGCATCCGATATTCGCACACTGACATAAAGTTTGATTGATGTGCCATGAGCCGAGCCGAAAAATACAATGCAACTATCCACACAACCATAATAATGACGGCGATATGAGGCAAATCTATCGCCGAGAAACGTTTGCCGTTGACAGCGCGTGCCTAGACACCCAAATCTAGAATCAGCCGCGTCATATTTTCTTTGCATCTGAAAAAATATCAAATGCAAAACGGAAATATTGCTTGCTTCATAATAGATGAGGTCTAGATATTTTATAGAATTCGCACTAATTATTGAAGTTGTAATATTTGTATGATTATAATATATATTGATTTATATAAATACATACTATCATTCTGGTATATTTCTTAAGGAAACAAATGTGGCGTGATGTGAGTCTTGCTTCCTTGTTTTCAAAATAAAATACATGTGATTACAATTGTTATTTTGGACCTAAAGTCACACAATAGATATGGAATATATACAAAAATATCTGCTTTTACAAGTATTCATATTACAAAAATCCATATGCTCCATTTTGGGCAAGGATAACATTGTAAGGATCCATATCGTCCACTTTTAGAGAAGACATGGTGTGAAAAATTCAAAGTCTTGAAAGCTTTTATTTATCGACCGTAGAAAAGAAAATTGACGTAAACCTCAGTTTTTTCAAGATGGCATTTTTTCGATGATCACAGTACATACAACCTAATATAGTTCCTTCAAAAGGGTATAGGCCACCAATGTTAAATTAGTGTAAATTTATTTGTACGCTTGGAAAAAGATAGGCTTGTAAAATTTGCGTCCTGCTTTTTCAAAAAATTCATTTAATATCATATGGGGGATATAAAATACCAGATTTAATCTTCATTCAATTCAGTGTCTTGGCTATTAATTATTTTGAATTTGGCCCAAAATAATTGAATAAACATGTTTTGTGGTCCCTGTTCTGAGTTCTGATGTACTGAGTGGGCTATACCCTTTTTCCTTTCTACAGTCGATATTGCTGATATTGGCCAATTTATGAATTGATTAAAAATAGCTTCTATGTTAAAATAACACCCATAATCGTAAACAAATAATATCAAAATATGTTTGGTGATAGGCCGTGATTATGATGATAAATGATAGTGTTAATTTCATGAAAAATAACATCGGCTGCGTTTTATTTAAATAGATGCCATGTAATTTTGAAAGCACCGATTTATTCGCCTTATAAGCTATGTTTCGTTCACAAACAATTGACGGAATTTAGATTTTTTAAATTACATTAACGTCATATCAATATTTACTACAGATGAAAATATAGGCACTAATTCCAAGTATTATTGGAGTCTAAAGCATGGAAAATAGCCTTAATCTCGCTGAGAGTATTATACAAAATAGCGGTGACAGAAAAAGTATCGATATTCTAAAATCGAAAAAAATTCAATCATATGTATTACAGATCGTTTTAAGTAAAAAATCTAATATGTGATATTACTAACTGTATAGAAACACATTCAGTTGAATCTGTGAATGTTTTTGTATCATATCGTAAAATATATTTTTATTAATTCATTTTTATACTTACATGATCGATCATTATCACCAATAAAAACTTTATTTTAAAATAACAGTTACAAATGAATGTTATCGATCAACTTTTTGACAGTCAGTAAATTCAATCGGTCCGATTAAAGATAATATTTACTCTTATTTGCAACATATTTTAACACACATCTGCTACAGTATATTTGCGATAGCAGATTATTTCCAACTCAAATTATCTTTTTATTTCGAACATCGATTAATTGTCATTATTAACACTCATAACTTGCAATTTGGAGTATACTAATATACAATATGACTATATATGTTCAACAGAAAAGGTCCATTTGAAAATATAGTAATTTCAATACATAGATATATTTTGTGCTGTGTTTTAAATAATATACAATACCTACGTATCAATTATTGAAACCAGTCATGTAACAGATACGCCTAAAACTAAATTAACGAATTATTTGTGTACTAGTTCCATCAATAGCCGGTAATAGTTGACAACTTAGCGCCTCAACTTTCAGTAAAACAATTTAAATAAAAACTTCCTATTTTTTTAAGATGAAGAATTTACATTTATACGTGCGATTATTTTCAAAATTCTAAAGACGAATGCTGGACTATAAGACCATTACTCTGGCTAGAATTGGTAATAATGCTTTTCATTATAAGAGACTCGTAGGTACTAGAAATATAAATATATTTTTCATGTATTATGTTAGTCATATTGTTTCTTTGTACGACAATTCCACTATAATTCAAAATAAAATTAAGTATGACGTTTTACTATTGCTGGCTACTTTTCACATAAATAAAATGTTGATTAATTCCAAACGAGCCTAAAATTGTAGGAACAGTAGGTATAATTCCAAAGGACGACAAATCCTTGTTCCCGTTTGCTGAAAAAAAAATATAAAGTAAAAAAAAAATGATTTGCCAACTTTCCACCAAATTCTTTACCATCGCACAGAAACAATCCGACTCGTTCAAAAGTTTATTTATTATATGTATAACTTCAGTAATAGATTCTCTTCACTTTATTTTCTTTACTGGCCACCCAGATGACTATTATATGTTCCCAACTATGCTTACTAGACTAACTATAACCACTACGAATGTGGATCATGTGATTATCTAAAACGTAAAAATGCATTTAACAAATCATTTATCAGAGACTTATTTCAATTAATCTAACTCGAAATATTTGTATATTTCATATAAAATGCAGGGAATCTATTTATAAATATATACAGCTGCATAGTTGAAGATAGACTTTTTAATCCAAACTGCGTGTAATTTCCAACAAGCTACCAAATCGATCTAAATTATTTAATATGTTATAGACACAATACATTTATATCGTTGTTTTTAAGGAAATAGTTATTAACTTAAAACACTCACGGAGATAATCGTGTTTAATGGCTATTTTGTGTATGGAAAGCAAGGATTCCAAGGAATTTTGATTCAGGGATAATTTTTTGAATTAACTGCCCTTTGTTATTAGCTATTACATTGCACTAAATCATAATTTTAATATATGCACATTATTCGACATATCAATTCATTTTAATTATACGATATATTGTATATACGACCAAGTATTTTTTTAGACTATAAATCAATACAAAAGACAAAACAGGTTTATATTCCTAAATACAGCCCTAAAACGAATATACAGGAGTTGACTAGGTTTCAATAATAAATAATAACAGATAATTCATGCGCGTTACGCCTCACACCAATATAAGCCACTTCAGCCGTCAAAATATCATGCCTGCGTATCATTCTTTAGCATACATAAGAAACGGGACGCGTGGGGGCGTCAGATAAAAACCTATTTTATTTATTATTGGTTTTTCGCGACCCCGGCGACAGTTTTCATCTGCCTCTGGGGGTGACGTCAGATCCGGTTTATATTATTTTTCAATATTGTTATGCTACAATTGTAAATCTTGTATATATTTTAATTTTTATATCTTTCTTATTTTCTAATAGAAATAGGTCACGGGCTCAAATGGTGCAACTACATTTTTCGTAGAATTTTGTAAGTAGTGAAATTGAATCACCAGTTATTCCGCGTTCTTACGAGTCAAGTACCGTCAAGCAACGAAATTGATCAACGACAGATAAATACGATTTGAATCAGTTTTTGTTCACACATTTCAATAAAAACTGATCAATAGTTCTAGTTTTAAAAGTTACCAGTTAAAAATGAACTTGACAATCAACTGAAGTTTGCACTTTATACTCAAGTTTCAACTTGGCGGCAACCAACAAAAAATATCAGATGACTCATCACTTGAACAATACAGTTTTACTGATTAAAACTTTTTTTCATCCACTAGAAAGTTGATCAACTCTATTGAAACAAATGTTCTAATAACAGTTTTTATTTAACTTTTGTTGATTAAATATAATCCGGTCGTCGGTGTCCCGGAAGACCGCTAAATACTATCTATATAATGTATTCGGTGGAGTTAGGGGATGCAGGTATGACCTGGGAGGACGCGAGAATACTGGCGGGTGACAGGGATTCTTGGAGGCGGCACGTGGTGTCCATATGCTTCACTTAGGGAGCGAACATGGAAGAAGAAGAAGAAGTATAATCGGTCAATGAAAGTCGAGATGAGCGATCAACTACAGTCAATCTTTAATAATAACAATATATCAACAAATGAAAACATTTTCCACATTTGAAATGGGTATACGCTAAAAGTTAATATTAATAAAAAGGTTCCAATCAAATAATAATAACGTAGATAAATGGTTTTTCTTTTTTAAATTGTGCCAGGATATCGCGGGCTATAATTTTGTAATAGGGCAAAAGAATCCAGATAATTTTATAATGTATTATATTTAAATAAGACATGGATGACTGACTCGTGGCTTAACAAAAAAATCATTGACGAATATGTAACTGACAATTTTTTTTAAATTTTGAAAACCCATTTACTCTGTGCGGAAATGATAAATTTTCGTATATTTTTTTTAATTTCTTGTCTATTAGATGATTAAATATCAGATACAAACGTAGCATAGAGCTTTATATTGATTTGCATCCGGTCCTGCCAACAATCATTCATCCCCGCGAATATTATATTTGTGCGGGAGATAACGCGCGAAATAAACATCCGCGCAAACGGTGGAAAACTCCAATAATTTTTCTTTCTTGTATGTTGATAGGTATGTTTACCCTCCGCACATTCCCGCCTTTGAAATGGCGTGAGTGAATCAGGATGGAAAACTGAACGGGAAAAAATAAAAAAAGCAAACACTGAAAAAGTACGCACTTCTGTTTACAATTTATTATTTAAATTATACTGTTAATAAAAACCTCCCTATTATAATGCTCAACGAATTAATATGACGATTTGAATAACGCACACCTCAAAAAGTTTTCTTTCGGCCAAATGCACTCCCTATGCGCCACCACATGATCCTTGCAGGATTCTCTGTTACCCGCCAGCTGCTTTGCATCGCATCCTATGTCATTCTGGCAACCTTTAATTCCGCTGAGCACGTCTCGCGGATAGTACCCAACGGTCTTACAGGTCGTCAGAATTCCACCGATCGAAAAAAGAGACAAGCAGGATCGAGGTATCCGTAGTACATGCCTCAGCCATTTCTAGCGCAGGTGCATCACTTTTAGTGTGACAGGGGGCTGCCCAGTTTGCTCCCTAGTGTCCGAGTCCCTTACAAAGTCAGTCCGTTTCACTCCTAATGTCTGAAGCAAGCACCTGTTTTCCAAGCTCAATATACGATTCTTCTGAGCTTTTATTTGGTGCCAAGATTCGCTACCGTATACCAGCACCTGCAGAATGCATGCGCTAAATAACTTACACCTGGTGCGGACCGAGTATCACCACGCCACCCACACACCCGTATTGAGTTGAACTTTGCGCCAGCCATCGCATCGCAAGGTGAATAAAGAGCCCTTCATGCGTGGTAAAATTTCTTACAATATTAATGAAGGGAAGTTATTTATTTTTCTTCCAATTTTATAAATCTTTACAGTTTAGGCTTTTTATTAACTAAACTTTAAGTAATCCATAGAATTTTCAAATTGAATAGATAAAAATAAGTTGTTTTATTTGTGAACTTATATTTTGCGATTTTTATGTAAAGGCTTGATCAAAATGATGAAGTATCCTTGATTGAAAAATTACCGATGTACTATAGCTGCACAAATAATGACGGCTTAAGTTTCTTTTATTTCTCAATTAGGTACTTAAGTATAGGATTCTTCAAATTTATCAAGAAGACTTATTTGAGTATTTCAGTCGACCATTTTGGTATCATGCTTTAAGATAAAAAAAAGAAGAAATTGTAAGGATGTGAGTACACATCTATGCTTCGTTTTTTGGTAGTATCACACAGCAAACGAACACGTAAAAATTGTGAACTTTCGCGGTGAACTGCAATTTTTTATGCTGTTTCATATCATGACAGTTACAGTCAACACGTTTAGACCGCATTACAGAGGGTCATTCAAGACTGTGAACATGTTTGCTTAAGAAGTATTCAAATATCTCTTTGGTTTTTAAAGCTTCATCCATTTTGAACTATGCTTTGAGCTTTGAACATTGATTCACGTATAAAAATACAAAAAATATTCTCAGCTTTAATTAATGTATTTGTTTTGAAAGTTACAATCGAAATGGTTACATTTAAAGCATATTACAATGTCGGTAATTAAATATTTATTTATATTTTTCCGTATTATCAATATAATAGTTTTGCATTTTTTACAGTTCTGGTAGCCAATTCGTAAGCGCATCGTTATCTGAGGTAGCCGGTTGATAATGAAATATGCAGGACTGGATGACCAATGTATTGATTGATAGTATGACTTCTTAATATCCTCCAGATTTGGAACAAACATGTTCCATAAAAAAAAATACATCTATCAGATAGTGATAACCTACGCATTAAGCACTACATGAAAAATTTAACCATGTCCACTGAGATTGTATCAATTGTTTGAATGATTTTATAAATTTAGTTTTAGATCATAATATATTAAATCTTAATCGAACATTTTATAAAAGTACGTATGTATAAAACAAAA
This sequence comes from Rhyacophila evoluta, assembly GCA_022683975.1. Lineage (NCBI taxonomy): Eukaryota > Metazoa > Arthropoda > Insecta > Trichoptera > Rhyacophilidae > Rhyacophila > Rhyacophila evoluta. Next base: position 9,770 of record JAGVSQ010012903.1, read on the forward strand.
AACTTGAAAACACAGTACTCGATTTTCATACGTGAGTTTTTCGCTTTATTTTCCATTTAGTGTAAATGCATAATATTTAAGTAATTTCTAATCAAATTAAATACCTATAATTTATGAACGAAATCAATTACATAAAACAAGTTTGCTGCAAATAGAACGCACATATGTACTTTTCGTATTTCATAATCACTTAGCACGATAAATATTTATTTTTATTTGTAGCTTAAATTAAATTAATTAATAAAATTAAATTTTAGCTAAATTAAGCTATAGTGTTAAGTTCAACGCCTAAACTGGATGGCGCACATTTCTTACAATAATAATATGCGTACAAAATTCACAGCAAAAAGTTTTAATTATTAATACACAGCTTAAAATGTATCAATAAATACTGATGCATTACATTTATAATCGTTTATTATTAGTACATAGGTATGATATCGTCGGCAATATTACAGGAACACGTATCTCAATTTTTTGATTTAAGCCACTTTGTAAAGTATAGTTTAATTTTTTCCAATCTCTTGAATCACTGTCACATTTTAGCATTAACACATATATTTTACACGTCTCATAAATATATGCACTAATGTAAAAATTTACCAATGGTAAATAAAAGATAGCAACCAATAAAACTATAATTTACAAAGTAACTTAAACCAAAAAATTGAGATACGTGTTTCTGAAATATTGGCGACAATATTTAAAAAAAGTAAAATCTTTGGAAAAAGTTAATCATAAATAAGTGGTTGAAGCAGTCGTAAATCGAGGACTACATAATATATAATATCACACGCATAGTATTTGGCAGTAATAAACACACTTTCTTTGAGGGCGCATGTGAATATTTTTCTGAATAGAATTTAAAATGCGAACACGAATATAATAGTTTTTAGTGTTTTAACTTTTTTCCTCACTTCTAATTCTCATATTTAAAGTCTGTCTGTCGGTGTTTCGCAGCAAACAAACCAATGAAAAGGGTGTTCTTAATCTTTCATACAGTATTATTTGGAGGTTTTGCGCAAACAAGACTGCTAAAGCACATTATTTTTACATCAAACGAAGCGAGTCGACTAGCGACGGCCAGCAGGCAAATATCAAAGAAGCAAAGAAGTCGAGAACAATCATTGTGTTAAGTCAGACATTTTCAATATAGAGCTATTATTAACATTTTTATTTTCATGACAGCATCTGAAAATATCATTATGAAAGTTTTGCTTAGCCGATACGTAATAAATTATTTATTATTATGGCTAATTACTTATGTAAAGTAATTAGATATTCATAAATAATCTATTTAAAAACAGATTGATTTTGAAAGGTAATATGAAAAATTATAGATTGTATAGGAAGAACTTGTTTTCTCTCTACTTTCGACAACGCTTCTTTGCCAGTTATCCAAACATATATCTTGGCGTAATAAACGTAAATGCTCTATGTAATTATTCGAGTTATATCGCACATTAAAGGCTTTCGGGTATATTCTATGAACATAATTCATAGCTTAAAATGGTCACTTACTTGCGGCTTGAAATCTTATGGCGAACGAGGAGGTCTTTTCTCGACAAGGCTAGATATTAACAGGGTATGATTAATTAGAATAAGA